>JAUZND010001368.1:0-13516 GCA_034780555.1 Coelogynopora nodosa
CATGGTGAGTGAATCACTGCAGTGCAGTCATGGTGAGTGAATCACTGCAGTGCAGTCATGGTGAGTGAATCACTGCATTGCAGCCATGGTAAGTATTAACAGTATAAAGGCAATGCTAAATAGTGATTGAGCTATTAGTTGCAAGCGTGACACTAAAATATGGTTTCGTTAAATATGTTTCTGAATTAATAAAAATGTATTGTCACGTAGGTTATCACTCTTGGCTGTCATATCGGTACTCTGTTGTGATACCTATGAATCTACTGAAATACAAATTTGCTATCTGCTGGTTTGAAGACGCTGAGGTGTTATTGTACCTCTGATCTCGTGGATAACGTTGTTGTAATATTGAGTATGACAATTAACAATTAGTGGAATGTCACAGTAACTTTCAGGAACGTTAATTATAAACAATGTTTCTGGACGTATCAAAAATGTTCGTTATTTGTCCCATACTAAACGTTCCAACTTTATTTTAAATTGTGTTTATCAACAATTAATACAATTTATAAAGGATCTTTTGAATTATTATTTTTAATATATAGCTACTCAATATGTTTTCCTGAAATCACAATAATGTGTGACATAATATGTGACGTAATATGTGAAATAATGTGTCACATAAACTAAGGGATTATACATTATGCTTTATTGTATGTATTGTATATGGTTTGTACGATTCAATCCAAAAACAAATATATAATTTAAAAAACTATTTATTAAAAATTACTTTAAAATAAAATGGCTTTCAATTTTTAATAATTATAATTTGTTGATATTTATCTGCACGTTGAACCCGAATGTTACCCACACTATAGTAACGCAGAATTGTTTTACGACTTATTTTTGTATTACACTATAAATAAATAGATTCAGTATCATGTTAGTTTATTAATTATTTTGTAGATATGTTGTGAGTGGCATTAAGTAAATATAATTATGTAATTAAAGCTGTACTCTTTAGGATCATCATAACTCTATATATAGTTTAATCTAAATATATATATATATATAGCACACTACCTGAGAAGAATCTTAGTTAATCGAAAACAACCATGACCAAACTAATGTGTATCAGATATCCAATACGTGTGAAGAAACAATAATGGGATTGGATTATAATTATTCAGTTTTTTTGTAAATTGTATATGATAGATATTTGAAAAAGATATCGTTTGTTTTACTATTATCCCTGATGCAAATGTTGCGAGAGAAGAGGCGGATTATCCAAGTTACCACAAAAAGTATACATTTGTATCATTAACAGATATCTTTGAATTTTGACCTTATCCAAATATAAAAAAGTTTAATGTCGTGTTTAGTAATATTTCATAACGGTATCATCAAATTATAATTAATTTTATTCATAATGATTTTTGTGTAATGTTTTTGAATTTATTTAAAAAAATACATTTATGATGTTAAGGATTACTCAAAAAGTATTTGAGACAAAATTAAATATAAAAATAATTTCCATTCATAGACATTCATAATAAGGTTTGAGCTATGTGTTACATATTACCATAATTAAAACGGAACATATATTTTAAATACAGAATGACACAAACATATTTTGTAATACTATTTTTTATAATGTTACTAATGACACCATACGTGAATTAGATGTAAAAGTAAATAAAATGAAAGTTTGTTATCTTGCTTAATTTTCAGATGAAATCAAAAAATATTAAATTAAGTGTATATTATGAGCAATGTTTTTATAAAATACTTTAGAATGAAATAATATATTAGAATAGCTATTTCATGATATACAAAAAATTAGGGGTACATAAAAAAAAAAAAAAAGAATTCCAACAATAAAATCTTTGCTATAGACGAATAAAATCAATACTTGCATATCTAAATTCTGATACTTAAATATAACATAATATATGATTGCAAGCTGCATACATTTCAAACAGGACCGGGTTTGTCTTAAACAATACAATTGCTGCGTATGGTTGTAAATTTTAATATAGGCCTACTTATAATTGTATTAGAAAAGAAAAGAAAAAGTCACAATAAATTAAACCTTTCAAATATACTACTGAAGCATATTCATCGACAGGGAGATCTAAGTATAATAAATCCCTAAATACGTTATTGTACTTTTTTTCTTATTATAATTATATATTTCATGCTAATTTTGGTTGTTCTAGCAATTACCAAAATTTACAATATTAATGTTTTGCTGAGCTGTGCATAGTACGTATCCGGTAATTCAAATGAGCATAGAAAGAGGTGGAAAAGCATTTTGACAAAGGGTGCGATCAGAATTATAAATAGTTTTCGAACAAATTTGCAATAAATCAAGACAAGTGAATGCGTTTGGAAATGATATCTAGCCATCCCCCTGTATCACAAGCGATACCAAAAGCATATATTAGGAATATTTGTATTACTCAAGCCGATATTGAGAGTTATACATATTGGAACGTACAGTATGTCTTGCTGTAGATGTGTATCGGCTATTGCAGTGAAGACTATCGTATTACACAAAAGATTTATGCGAGGAAACAAGAATTGCACACTCCGCTGCTAGTAGCAACGATAAAACCAACATAAGATTAAATGGATTATACAGTAGAATCAAAAATCTTATGAGACATTTCGAACATAAATCTTGAATAAATAAGAACAACAATATTGAGAACCATTTTTTATTTTATAAACAAATTTAGTTGTTGGGCATAAGCGAATTTTGTTATAATTATATTCCAATTAAAATTGTCTCATATTGTTCCATAAAAGGTGTTTATATCATTTTGCGATATAATAGAGGCGCTGGAACAACAATGAGGTTCTTTTTAATACGATATTTTAGTTGTCAAAAACTGACATATTTAACACATAGATTGGCACTTTCAAGGCAACAGTGTTACACTTGCTCTCTCTCCTCTCATTCTTAAACTCAAATATGTTATATAAATTATTTATATTAATTGAAAAATGTTATGCTTGAAGTTAAACTTTATTTTAAATTTTAAAAAATATTTTAACATTTAAAATTTATCGAAAATTGACATAACATTTTTTTGTTTTGAATTTGCTTTATTTTTTGCCTGATAAACATAGTCAAAGAATCACTAATATACATAGTCAAAGGATCACAAATATACATAGTCCACGGATCACTAATAAACATAATCAACAGATCCCTAATAAACATAGTCAAATGATCACTAATATACATAGTCAAAGGATCACTAATATACATAGTCAAAGAATCACTAATAAACATATATTATACAATCATATATTGCAAACAGCTCATTTGCATATAATATGTATTCTGCATTTCATTAATTATGTAAAATGCTCTATCTAAGCATAAAAATACTGTCATTTATAACCTGAATTATTTTTAGAAATATTTTAGCATTTTTCTAAATATGAGTAAATTTGAGGCAGAATGTAGTAATTGACATGAAATTATATATTGAATATAATTTTTTTAATATTTAAAAAACATGTCTCATTAAATATATATATTTTACTGTACTAGCTACCGTTTGGTAATATATAATATTTTATAATATATAAAGATAAGTATCGTATAAAATTAAAAATATTTAAATGACGATTAATAAAGGCCACGACGATTTTTGCCTATTTAAACGAAAATTATTTCAAATACGGAAGCGCAGACCTTATCTCTAGAAGTACAAGTGAAGGGGAGTCAAATTGATTTACCACTCTATTTTATCGTTTACTACTCAAAACGTATTAACTCTATAGTTCGGAAATGTTCTGTATCTATTTAATTCTTAATACACTTTTGACTTCATATATTTTCGTAGATTATGCTAGAGAATTTGATGATGTAATACATCATTTAAAATTAGATAAAATAATCATTTTTAAACATTTCAGAAATTGTGTCTTTATCAAAAAGTATATAGCTGATATGGTAAAGCTTGTATTGATCACTTAATCATTGCATGCTTTCCCCTAGCTAAATTATAATTGCATCTTACTTATAATAATTATGATGTCAAGAGTGCTCAAAATTTAACTTTATTTTTCTCCAAATATAACAAAACACCTGATTAGAAAACAAATTATACATTTAAATGGCCTTGAAAAACGTCACGCGTAGGTTTAATGCTGGTAAGGTTAACTTGAACCTTTTTCGTGAAAAAAATAAGATGGTACTGCTCGGGTTAACTATGCTGATACAGTCACTGAACCCTCATCGCTTACAGGCGATCAAGGTGTTCGTGGAGCGCGGTGACGGCGATGTCTACCCAGTGATCGTCAGCCTCACCGCCACCGTAGCCGAACTCAAGCAGGCGGTACGCCGGGCCGCCGTCAAGCACATGCGACAGCACCGAGTGACCGCGTGGCGCCACATCAACTGGCGCTACGTGTGGCGCACTTACTGGCTCTATGCGCATGGCAGCAAGTTGGAGGAGGACAACCGGGCTGTGCGGGACTATGGGGTTGTGCACAAAGACCATCTCACTTTCCTGAAGCGGTTGAAGAAGAAGTAGTGATTGGCTGTGTGGCTGTGTATTACAGCCAATCTTGATTGATGCATTTACAGGATGGGCTATGCTTTATATTATTGTGTACATGTTTTATAATAATATATTTGTCAACATATTTTGATATTTAACTTTATATCTTTTATGAAGCGTTTTGTTATTAGTTTGGCAGTTGTTATTCGGTTAATGTGCTTTTGTTGATTAATTTCATAATTGGGTTATTTGTTATATAAACAATTATTAAATATCGGGTATAGATATTTACCGAAATTAAACTCCTAATCTATGTATTGAACTCATTTAAGTTTTTTTTAGATTAAAATTCACTCATTATTTGAAACCATTAGATACTATAGAGATTACTATATTATCATGCATGATTTGTTTTACCTAACTTAGCGTTTATTTTTAGTATTTTGATTATTATTATAATTAATTAATCATAAATTATCTTATAGATTTAAAAAATAAAAACACGAAACGGTTTTTAATTAATAGAATAATATCTGTTAAAATATCCAGGAGAACCCCTTTAATGAACATGCTGAAATTTGGGTGTAAGTGCGTTTCGATTGTTATTGAATGTATTCTTGACTTTATTGGTGAATGAATTAAATTAACTAAATAATTATTGGTGAACTTGCTCCTGCTGAATATAATCCTTTGGTAGAATACACTAATAATACACACAGTAGAGATATATAAATATATTTATAGATTTATATATCACCTCGCCTTCAGGCGATTCGGTATAGTACAAATGGGTATAATCTCCGTTATCACTCACAACCGTCATCAAAAATCTGCAAACACTAGCATATATTGATGCAACAGAAAAGTTCTGACCACTTTATTGATAAAGAAACAATAAAACCACTTGAAGTAGACATTTTTTTTTGTAAAAAAAATATTTCCGAACATATTATTATGTAGATTTTAGCTATCTTTCTGTTAAAAGACTTTCTTCAGCAAATTGATTTTTTAATTTTTTATACAAAACAGAATATTACTATGACATAGGTATATTAGTACTTTTGCAGAAACCATACCATTTCTGGCTACTCGATTTTTTTTTATTAAATATATTTTTTAATTATTAATATTAAAAATTGAATTACTGAATGATGACATATTTTTGAGTGTAAAATTTATAAATTTGCATCCTGAATAAATCAAATTGCATTGATGATGCAATCTAAGTGAAAATTATGCGAAATGTTATTTCTGGTAATTCCCCATTAGTGATAACATCTAGGTTTTCCTATGTATCTTCTGATTACAATTTCATGATTGTTGACTTATTTTACAATTTTTTTAATTCTTTTCATATTTGTCAAATGACTTGTTATTATACCTGCGGTTCAATTAGTTAAATATTCATTATATAATAGAATATTATAAAAGAAGATAATTTGAAACCTAATATAATCTCATTGTTATACGGTACAATAATTGCGTAATTACAGAAGTTATACAATACAGCGAAATATTGAGCTATTTTAGGTTTTTATATTTGTAAAAAAGTTATATTTTTCAATGTTTTCGTTATTATTATAGATTTAAAATATAACTATACATCTAGATAAGCAGTTAAAATTTTCCTATATAAATCAAATGGACTACATTTTTAGCTATTAATAAATTATATATACAATCGCATATTGAAAGATTCAACATCTTATAAAAGTACCCCTTTATATCTATGAAATAAAACTTTGTCGATAAAATTTGAAGGACACATTTTAATGCTGCATCTATTTATCACAAAGTTTATTACATTTATGTTTAAAGTCCTATATAAGGTACATAGGGTAAAACAATTAGTCCACTATTTTTGATTTACCCCTCATCTAGGTGTTACGTTAGTTATTATGCAATTCGTTATTTTCCAATACATTAAGTACTAGTATTTATTTGACCATTATATTTTTTCAATGCCAATCCACTAAATATGTAAAAATATAAGTCTGCCAAAATTAATATTCATTGTTTTTTGGAATAGGACCCCTTCCTCCCCAGCCGCACTCCCACCAATTTTGGGAAATCACACATATGTAACAAGTCCACCTGGCTCATCTTCAACTTCCACTGGGTAAACCATAACTATGTATTCACTGCTAAATGGTGAAATCAAAATATGGTTATGTTCTTTTTAGAATTCGTCAATGCAATATTCTGCTTCATTGTAATCGATTTAAATAATATAAAATACCAGGATATGAGCTACAAATTACACAAATCTTGTTTTGTGACTTATAAAATCGATTTGTACACGGGAAAATATAAAACCAGAGGCATTATTATACGTTTGGAATATATGACCGCTATCTAATATCGTTCTTTTTGTATCGTGTATGAAACAAATTAAAAAAATTATGACTCAGTATACTATAATAGACCGAAATTGCATTAAAATATAATAACTGAGCTAGATGGAACACACAAGAAATGTATTATTTCATAAAATGATGTTATATTCTCTATATATTTTTTGCATTATTTAGATTAATACAAATTAATGGATATACGATGTACAGTATATACCCTACAAGTTATATGAACATTTTCTGTTCTATAGTGTAAACCTGTAGTCGATTAATAAACTTATATGGATTTTCCTTTGGCTTTATCATACAGGATAAATCTGTTTTATATATATATATTATTTATATTCTAAGTCAATAACCGTTGCACAAAAATATGAAATACAGTATATCCATGCTTATATGTTATGTTTCATATTTTACTACCCATTGCATTTTTAAAATTACGTACAAATGATTTCAAAGGTATAGAACGATATATTCACGTTTTACAGAATGTTTATCCGCGTAGGTTAAATGCTTGCTTGTCAATGTGCACCCCTACCCCCACACTACGGCTAAATTGTCTTCTAAAAGCGTGTATGATACTATCGGGTTTATAAGTCAATTTTTGAGTATATTGAGTTGTTAATCGACAAAAAAAATTACAATTGGACTGTTGTATGCTGAGACTCTTGAATTTTTAAAACTTTAAAGTTAAATAGTGTTATCTCTGTGTTACATGTATAATTAGATGATTAAATGCTATATCATAAGTTATACTTGTTAACACAAGCGCGGATCCAATGTGGGGGGGGGGGGCGCATTGGGGGTACATGCCCCCCCCCCATCCTGGAGCCGCCACTGTCACAAAAATGTCCTGACTAATTGAGTTAACCACAAAAAAGTATGTAGTTAATATATTAGCCAAAAGGTTATAATATTAAACACTATATTTCGATTTTCAACTTTGCAGTGCGCTATGTATTAAAAATGTTAGCAAATAATGCATTTTTTGTAATTATTTCAACCCTTTATATTAGAAATGTTGAGCTTTTTTTTATCTAAAACAGATAACTGTTAATTACATATATTCACTTAGTCGAATTCATGCAAAATTATTCATAGGCAACACATATATTTTAAAGTCCAAATCAATATTCTCAAATTTCAGTTGGGATAATTACTACAAGTAATAAAAATATAATTTATTTTATGTATGGAATAAAAATTATTTATAGATAATTACTATACTGGTTTTATCAGTTGGTAATTATCTTGTTCGGAACCTTAGCAAATAAGTATTATAGGCGCAATGATTATTTAATAACTTCTACACATACATTTAACAAGAATGCCTGGTTATACATCATATTGAGGTTAGCCTGTAGTATTTTTATCGGAACTATTGGCGTGTAATTAAATAGAAAATGCCAAATAATCTAATATATTGTCCCTGTGAATTGAATATTTTATTTTACTCTCTATAATTATATATAAAAGCAGAGAAATAAAAACCTAAAATATTACGTAGTTATATTAATTATAGTTTATAAAGTTGTTTTATATAATATATTGTTCGGTTTAAGGAATTGCTTAAAATTATGTTTAATTGATCTTATATTGTTAGTCCAGGCAATTTGAGAAAAAAATCCACTGAATCAAAAAACAATAATTTTTTTTTATTTCTATGAGTTAATTATTGATAATTGACACTGTTCCAAATGGCGAAAAGATGCATTATGTGAACAAATCGAAAATGACTAAAAAACTGCGAATTTTTTGGCATATATATTACCAATATATAGACATATACAATTAATATAACCAAAAATATATTGTCTAAAAATACTTTCTAATCACGTCAAAAGCCATTGTTTTGCTGAAACTTAGTTCCACGCATGCCCCGAATACGAAAAATAACAGCATCAATTTATCAGAAAATGCGCAGTTTTGAAAATAGAGTTAGTATGCTGAATTTAAAAATGTAAAAATTAAATTCTTTCAATTATAGTTTTTTCATAAATTTGATATTAGTCATTTTCAGATATCATCATTAAATCCCTAATTTAATATGATGACAAATACTTCATTAAATATCTTTGCGTTTTCTGATTATTTAATATGCTGGATTAAAAAACATCAAAACTCAAATATTTTAAGGATATCTGTTCAAACAAATCGCTATTGTTGATTTTTTTGGTATCCATCTAAATATTGAAAAAATGAATAATATAATTTTTATATATTTTAAAACTTAAGCCTATATTTCTTGTACAATTTAACGTGTTTGTTGATTTCGTATAAAAATTAATTTCGAGTAAAAATTGTGCTATGATGCCAATTATATAGTCAATATTTTAAAATTATAATATAGTATATAACGATCAGGCCTATAAAGTTCTATATATAAATCGATTTATTACATTGAATAACATTAATTTACAATAATTCATTGATTGAAATCGACATAAAGGACATAAATACTATGACAAAAACGATAGAAAACAGCCTACAATTTCGTTTTATTTCCATCCTTATTTAAAATTTATAGCATGAAATGCAAACCAGTTTATAACAGGTGAATAAAACTCTACGTCAAATATATGTTCAGTTTCTTTTGATTATATATTGCTATTAGATTATAATTTCTATAAATTGGAAATATTTCAACGATGACTTTTCGATAAAGTCCATATTTTTGATCTCTTCTATATCAACACGGATATTTAAAAATTAAAATCATATTTAAGTATGTTATTGTGAGAAATATACAGTTTTATATACCTAGTTAATATAGGCTATAACGAAAAAACAGTTTTTTGTATAAAAAGTAAGCATTTTGAATAACTCCAATTATAAGCTTTATGAACAAGCTATCATGAACTGTTTAGTACCATTTTGTAGAGCGCAAAAAAAACTAGTCAGGGACAAATATGAAAGGTATACATTTATTCAAATTTATGTGTCTAAAGTGATAGAATTTGCAATAAACAACCGTTTTTTATACAAACAATTGTTTTTTTCGGTATAACCTACCGTATGTAATACAACAAAAATAAGTCCGATAATTTAAACCTCAATTTGTATTTATAATTTGGATAATTTCCATGAACGCTGTAAAATGAATAAAACATTTATAGTTTTATGGACTCATATGTATTAAATATTAAAATTTTAAACCGTGTTATTGTTTATCAATATATAAAAGATAAATTTAGAATAATTATGGTTAGAATTAAATAAGGTCAATTAAAATTATATCGTGTAAATCAATAGTAACTGTAAATAAATAGATATAGATCGATAGATCATTTAAATATTATAAGTACGTTCATATTTATTTTACAAATCTCGAATACGAAAACATCCATCCACAATTCCGATCAATTTCTGGCATTTCTTTAGATTTTTAGTATCTTTTAATATTCTTTAAGTAAAAGGAGCAGTTGGTTTTTTGGGTTATTTGTACTTATATGAATTTATGGTAATATTCTGCCATGGCTGACATCTTTACATCCCATTTGTGAATGGTTGTATTATGTTCTTATTTTCGCGGTGGTATGTATAGCGCTCTCTAGGTTACCTCTATGTATCTATCATTACAAATAGAGCAAGTTGATTTATATATAATGTTGTTCTTTTTGCAAAATGCCTAGGATAGTTTTTATTTTAGATATACATGTATGTTGCTGTAAATATGAGGATATTAATTTATTAAGTAGTTTGGTTCCTGATATAAAATAGGAGTGATATATGAAGTTTATTGTGTATTTCCATAATTGTTGAGCATTAATGTGTGGAACTTTAAAGATACAGATATTTCAAGTTCTTATCTAAAAGATTGGTGGAGAATGTTTACCCGTTTTCTTCAATAAAATTTGTTTTGTTGTAGAATAGGATGGAATACTAGTGATTCTTAAGTTCACTAACATATATACACCATTATTAGATGAGTTGGAATATAACTAACAATGTGAATCGCATCACCTTTACTAATATTATTTTGTTATATTTCAACAGATAAATGAAGCGTTGGTAAGTATTATGCGATATCAATTCTAGTTATTATAATTGTTGCATTTTATAATAATTAAGTATAAGTATATTTATAAGTTGTTTAGTTGCTTTTTAGTTGTTATATTCCGTATTACATATATTATTTAAAGTTCTGCATTCATAATTAGAGTATTCTTTTTCATTTCATCAGTGGAAAGAAAAATAGGTATTTATGATGGTTTGCGATTTAAGTTTATTTATTATTGATTTATTTGTTACCAAACTCCAAAGCAGCTATCTATGCATCGTTTTAATAAATAGCTATTAAGACAAGTAAAAAAAACTTTAAGCATGGTCAATATTGTGGTTGATTACGTTGAAAATGTCGTGAATGTTTCATCCACTGTTTTTCAATTTATGTCAGTAATTTGTATTAACCGAAATAGAACAAAGAATAGACTGACTATAATGTTTTAGCGATAGACTGACCCAAGTGGACAGTTGACGTCTTCCCTCCAAATCACGAGTAAGTATCGTGCCCCCGTCCATTCAGTTCTTGATCTTCCCTATCTTCAGCAAATTCGCATATACATCCTTGTAGATTCTTTCTTATTGCCTTTGCAATTTTTTTAATTTTTCTTTCACGTCTGTTTTTTCAACATCGCAAGCATTAGTTTTCACTTTTTCCAGCTAAACCGCAACAAAGTGGCTTCTTGATTGTCCAACTTTCACAGATATATGTAACGACACTTCAAACATTAATTACACCCTGTTTATCATCGTTAACTAATTCGACAGTTATATGCATAAAATATAAAATTATTCACGTTAAACAATTATTTTGGTTTATAACGAAAACTTTTTAAATGAACAACTGTATTTACCTATTTCTATTGTGTTTAACTGTGTCAACTTTTAATCACCTTATAATCGGTGTTATAAATTTCAAAATTGTAAATTGAGACTTTGTTTCTTGAGAGCAAAATATCGGCTTTGAGTAACAATTAAATACCTTATTTTAATTTCTATAAAAAATGTATATGAAGCCTTATATAGATATGAAATCAATTATAATCAACTGATGTAAAATTGAGCTCGAACCTACTAATTGTCTTTTTAAATTATACATGAGTCTCAACATAACCTTAAACTTGGGGGTAATCAATCAGTTACATATAATGTGATTCAATTATAAGATAATATAAAAAGTAATTAAATATTTTCAAAAACTCATCTGAAATATATACAATTTTCTCATACGATCATTAAAAAGTTTTATAATCTGTTCGTCAGGATTCCAACATTTTTTATTTGTTTAGTAAAGTAAACTGAAAACGATTATGTAAACATGATCGAAATCAATAATAAACCAATATAACCATTGGATTAAGCTGTCTGAAAATATATCCGAAAACTATTCTACTAACAAAAGTACTATTCCTGAAGATTACAAAAGAGACACAATAGGTCAAAAGTGTTCTTTTACTTGAAGTAATTAATTTTAATTAAAACTTAATTATATTATATTACACCTGTCATAAGTCAACTTTTATTAATGATTTAATTGAAAAGTGTGCGTGATGCAGTTTTTTTGTTATTTAGAAATTTACACCAATTTTTTTTTAGATATGTATTTGAAAAATTATCTTGATCGAATAACTGCTGCACTTTGCATTCTTACATTTTTTTGTACATATCATCTAAATTGATTGATCGATTGAGTGTCGACGTCTTTAATACTGTGTCCAATCAATATTTAAAAATTGATTGTCTATAAAGTTGTGATATAGACAAATATGATAATGGCAACATAACCAGTTAAATACGAAAACGACCTAAATTCGATCAATTATAATATAAGCTTCCACATTGTTCTAAAAGGTTCTATTGGAGCGAGGGTATCGATATATTGCATGGTTTGCAGACTATAATAGACTATAAAAATGTGTATCAGATAATGTAATACAAAAGTAAAGCATAGTAAAGCAATATTTTACTTAGCTTAGGGTCCATTGTTTAGTCATTGTTTAGTCTTCTCTTCCCTCATTTTTAATTTCAAATGTACATTTTTAACTCATGTTTTTATTTATGATCTGGTCTGTGCCCAGCATGTTTATTCTTTTTGGATTGGTAGGCTGTACTTTAAATCCACGGATTTAATTTGCTAGCGTATCATTACAGATTTGTTTAATAGAAAAGAAAAGAAAATTTTAGACTTATTTTAAATTAATATGTTTTTTAATTATGACACATTCCTTTTGTTTGATCTTTCTGTAGTTAGATCTTAAAGGTTGTTTATCTTTTAAATCATCTTGATATTATAAAATATTTTTTTAATTAATTGCAGGGTTCATACGGCCCCTTGAAAACCATTGAATTAAGTCTGACCCTTTAAAAACCCTTAAGAACCATTGCATTTACGCATGATCCCTTACAATATAAAATATTATAAGTTTTTGGTCATTTTTCTTATTCTACTACTGACATAAATATTTTTAAAGTAAATACGTTATTGTTGAAAAAGTCTATTTTGTGTTTCAGCAGAGACTTCAGAATTTTCAAATTAATCAAAGTTTCAACTTTAATTGACTTATATATACAGTATAATCCGCTTATAACAAGTAACAAGCTCGCTTATAACAAGAACTTTCTTATAACAAGCAACCTTCCATGGTCCCGACAAAATTTGTATCAAAATACATTACAGAAACCTCGCTTATAACAAGC
>JAUZND010001369.1:0-13516 GCA_034780555.1 Coelogynopora nodosa
ATAACTCCGGAAAGTATAGACCCCCAGGGGGGGGGGGGGGTTATAAAATGTATCAATAATAACAACATATATTCTGGTGTAAAAATATTTGAAATGTTTTTTAGTTAAATAAAAGTATTTTAGCCACTGAGTAAAAAATATCAGGGTCATACGTTTTATAGTTTAATCAAAAACTTACTTTATTTGAAAAAAAATTGGCATACCCCCCTCTCCACGTACGAAGGGTTAATAAAATATCTTCTTTATTTACGAAAGTATAAATTAATGTACAATTTTACGATTTTAATGGTGCTCAAAATAATTTGATCTCATGAACTTTTCATTATTAAAAACAGCTTTGAATAATCCCTAATTAGCCTGTGCGTAAATGCTAATTATTTATTTTGCCTCACAAAGCTGAGTATGATTAATATTTCTCACAACCTCGTCTGCGAGGCACATCTTGGATATATCTACGTATAAGTACGATACACGAAAAATCTATATCTATGGTGTGGACTATAATTTAGTTCGCGATAACTATATATGCAGTCTACTCTCTTGTCTTATAATCAATTACACCGTTCACAACTGGCTAAATGACAATAATATACATAACCATACATTATACAATTTAATAAAAATATTAACATTATATAAATGGTTGAAAACATAAACAATTTATAAAGGCATTGAAAATAATATTTCTTTATTTCCTCTTAAATTAAAATCCACAGGATCAAAATAATATGATTTGTAGAAAGCTGTAGAAAGCACACTATTTTGATATAATAAGTTAAGATGATTAAAAAATATTAAGTAAATGAAATAAGAAATAAGCTACAATTGTTCCTAGTATGTAATAATGTATATGTGTACTATAAAATCAAATCACATAAAGGCTGTCCAATAGTCACTGCGGAGCACCAAATAAATGATCTTGAAAAGAAATGCAGTCGCATACTACATACTAATGAGGATTAGCGGCAAAAAACAGATCAACAGCTTCTTTGAGATTGTTGACATAGAGGTCCGGCGTCACAGTTGGATGAGGTTCATCCGAAGGTCTATATTTAAAAAAATGTTGGACGGACATATTAAAACTTTAATTATAATATATTGTATCACAATCGTGCTACATATAAGTAGACTACAACAGAGACGTTTAAATTCATCGTCAAGTACCACTTCATATTGTTCAGTAAAACTTAATTATAATTAATGTAATTTTTGAATAAACAGTTTAATTGTGCAAAAATGTCAAAGTGTATTAAAATGCGTCAATGATTACAAACATTATATACATGTCAACTGTGATTAAAAAAGTTATAATGCCGAATTATGTTTTAAAAAATACCTCACGTAGTTATAGGCCCTACCCTTATTTTTATAAAGTAAATCAATAATAAAGTAAAAATAGTTGAAGGCACAAATTTATACAGAAACCACACCGGTCAGATAATATATTTGCAACAATAAAGCTTAGATCTAGGGTGAGTCATAAATACTGGTAAAACTATAATACGACTGCAATGGCGCAATTTTTTAAATTTCAAATGGCGCAAATTTTAAAATGTATAGATATTGATCCTACGAATTAAACAAATGGGGAATATACATATAATGCGATTGATGGCACAATTTTTCAAATTTCAAATGTTGAATCTACACGTCAAATTACGCGAAAAAAATAACAATTACGGCATGGGTTATTTCATTTGATGAGTTGAGTGTGAAAAAACTTAGACAGCAATTTCTTATCCAACTTGAGAAAGAAGTACCACCAATATAAACTTTTTCAATTCCAAACAATAGTCAACTGGAGACAAAAATTGCTACAAACTGGTAGTCTTGAGTAACATTGTCCTCACACCGACAGGCCTGTTGGAGCATCTAGCTGGTGATGAAAATACTGACGCTGTCAAGAAAGCTATTCGAAATGATGCCAAATGTCTCCCAGACCAATATTCATTACTGGGATTTAGAAAATCGTACAAGCGAATATGTAATCCCGGAAAGACTTTATCATTAACAGTTTGGGCTTGCATCAACTTTTCCGGTGTTGTGGATTTCGATATATGTGGTATACCAGTAAAAACAATGAATTGGAACAGATATTGCGTCATGCTAAACGAAAAGGTGGTATCCTACTTTAAAGGCAACTGGTGGCAATTCCTCTAGGCATGTTCGGGGTGCATTCCGAAATTTCCCCAAACGCTGTGAACAATGTATTAATAATAATGGTCATCTGTTTAAGATGTAGTGTATGATATATTGAGAGGTATGTGTGAACTTTGTATTCTCATTGTACATATTACGTAAATAAATATCAACCAGTATTTATGACACACCACGTATTAATATTATGTTTCAAATAAAGTACTATTATAATTAAATTTTTAAAAATACACAACACTATGTGGCTAAAATAAATGATGTAAAGATTTAATTCATATTTAGATAATGGATTAGCGAATGGAGTATTATTCACCTGAATTTTCCTGTGCGCACTTGAATCCCCTTCATACCAACTGCTTGTGATCCTCCAACGTCACTGACAATATCATCGCCAATCATCGCTACCTGAAATCATAATCACAAAGGTCTATTAAGATATCTTTGAATTTGAAGGAAGACGAAATTAAATATTCTTAACAAATTATCTCCTGAAATACTCCAGCAACGTTACTTGGAGTATTTCACGAGATAGTACTACACATAGATTAAATTGGTTATATTTAAAAAACATAATAAATAAATCTCTCATAAAGAAGCAGCAGATTAGTTTACCAGGTTTAAAGCCAAAATGTTAACAAATATTGATATAAAATACTGACAAAGTTTTCGTAATTCCAGGAGCCCCAAGGGGGTAAAACCAACTCACCAGTTTTTGATTGTTTACTTCTCAAAAACTGCCAAAGATATATTTATGAAAATTTCAGCACCTGCTGAAGTATATACACTATATATAATTTTTGAATAATACACTGGAGAACTTTATTACGTATAATGTATGACCTTAAAAATGAACAAAATAGCTTTTTCGTGCATTTTAAAAGTGTGTCAGTGTTAAAGAGTATGTATATAAGGTTTAGCTGAAACTTTCATTAATCGTTCACATCGGCGTTTCCTTCCAACCATAATGATGTCATTAGTTATCAAAAACAGCTCTTCTTCACTTTAATAACAAATCATTGTCGCAAAGGAGACTGCTAACCCATCATCTGATTACAGAACACATTGGACATTTAGAATAATAATTAATTAAATTTATAGAGAAGGTTAAATGCCGATGGGTCAATTTGACTCTCCCTCCGGTAAAATAGTCTTTGCTGTAATTTTAAAAACAATGAGCATATTAGCATCAGCAAACCACCCTTAATTTTCAGTTGGAAATATTTTCGTAAAATTTTCTATGATTAATTTCAAAGTACTTATTATATAGTTACAAAGTTGCATAAAAAGTTATATAATAAACTAAATTAATTTAACTTTAGATTTCCTAAATTCACGATGAATATTGAATCCAGATATAAAATAAGGTTGAATCATAATAATGTAATAACTATTATATCTTTTTTCAATAAAAGTTGTAAAAAAGAATTTTGCAGATAAACTTATTGTATTAAATGTTAAATACTACTTGTAGATTTGGTAGACAGCATTACAATCAATATATTTTAATAATTAAGTCTTTGTTATTATACTAATATGTCAAAAGAATATATTCATCAAAAAATAACAAATACGTTGTGATGTTTGAACAATTTATGACATAGTTGACGTTAAACCACGCAGGTGGCCAATAAATACAACCAATAATAACAATTTTATTCAGCTAATGGTTGGATTACTGTTTAATTACAACCAATTACAAATATGAACTCTATATACGGCGCTTTGGCCTTCTTACTGTTGACACGTTGATTACAATCCTAATTATAATCTTTTCACTAACTTAAGACAAACGTTTAAATTGAATTGACACATCACATTAAAAAGTATTCTTTATCTACAGAATAATAAATCGATAATAATAATTTTCAAAACATTTTTAATTTTATTATTTGAAACAATTAAATTATTATCAAAAGATTTGAAAACTTTCAATAGCCAAATACATTTCATACCTACCCTTTTTTTCACCGTAGTTTGAAAAGGGTTTGTAACAAAATATGTACAGAAACAATATACTATAACATTTATTGAAGTACTCGAAATTTTAGGGCAGTTAAAAAATAAAAAATAGCGACACCTCAATAAACTAACCACTAGGTTAGTTACGGTACTGTAAACAATTAAATAAATGCTATTATTGAGTGTTTTCTATAACAGCTAATCAGACTGAGTATTAGATTGAAGTCAATTTATGTCTGACTCTTATAGCCTATTCATAATGATAATTCTTCGATTACTTTCTAATGGGAACGCACATTTTATAACAAATCATTTGAAAATAATACAATAATTTGAGTATAATTAATATACAGCACAAAGAAAAAGTGAAGAGCTTTATATTATAACTAAAATTTAATTTATTGATTATTATATAAACAATAGATCAATCGAATAAAAAAATTGTAGCCTAAGTGGGGGACTACTTCAAAAATAATTAATAAATATTTAAACGTTACGTGTTGTTCAGTGTAATTGATAAAACAGAAGAAGATAATGAAATAAAAGTGATCTATATATTATATGAATGAAATCAATCAAACAAAATTGACTGGCTGAATATTTGTATTATATGCTGCAAGTATTGCACACTGTATCCAAAGCTGATTTTGGAAGTAATATTTTATAGAAAATATCTGCATATTTCAATTATAAAACAGTATTTTTTTCCATTTTTTATGTGCATCAAAACGACTAATAATTTGAGTCCAGAAAATTTTAACATTCACCAAAATGTCATAATATGTAATCAGCTGTCAGATTATTTATAAATAATATTATTACGATATTACATAAACAATTACACTAGGAAGAATGAACCAGATTAACAAGATATATTTTATACTAAATGCATAGTTTAAGTTACTGAGAATATGAATACAATTGTACACATAACGGAACTAAATTAATATAGTTTTTTTCAATATCTCCTCAGTAAAATCAGTGCATTTAGCTTATGTGTTACTAGTTAAATAATATTTTGGGACAACGTTGGTACCATTCATATGGCAAGCAGTTTTGCCCATAAAGCATACAAAGCACATAACTTGTATTGATTTGGTTTAACACCAAACATATTAAAATAGTAACAAATTATATATGAATCAAGTTGAAATATTACATCATTCGAAACAAGGCAATGAAGTCAGTGAGAAATCGGAATGCATTAAAAACAATAAAGAGTCTACATATTATATCGATTATTTCGATAGTATAACCCTAATTTAAATATCCAAATCGAAGCTGAATTACTTTCTGACCCAAACCACCAAAACAAAAAATTCAGCTACTGTTTCATTAGTGCATTAGTTTCTCCTTTGACTGAAATTGTATAGTAGGACTAATCTTTGTTATTAAAATTGCTATAAATAAAAGGTCAACATTGTCTCCTATACGTGATATGATATAGGCCTACGAATGAAGGAACTTGTATAAGATGCAGTCAAAAATAGACACATAAAAAGTGGGGAGTCAAATTCATCCACAGTTGCTTGATTATTTACTATTTAACTTCTACTGAGGCTAACGTGTGCAGTACACGTTAACGTTTGCAGTATACCTTCCATAGTATTCATGCCCTTTCGAAGACAAAAATAATTTTTTACAGACATTATTAAAATGTTTTCTGTATCAAAAAGAATACCTTGCATACTTTCTGCTGAAATAAGTTGTTGTCGTTTACTGTTAATCGTATTAGTTATCAGCTATCATTAATGATCAAAAATGTGCTAAACATTGATATTTTCACTAATTATTCGTTATCCAATGTATTATAATTAGAACAACTTTGTTGATAAAGAGACAGCCAAGCAATCATCTGATTGGAGAAAAAAATGTTACGTTTACTTTAGAATTACTCTCGGAACTGTCCAACTGTTCCTAATTGGAGCAGGCAACATTTTTTGTTCCGATTAGCCGGAGTAAACTATACATTGAAAAACGACACAATAGTGAAATAAAAAACATATTTAACTGCATTTGATCAAATGGGTTAAATAGGCTTCCCAAGCGCCTTGTGTTAATAAAATAAGATTCTGAAGTTAAATAAAATTAAGTTAGTGAATTGAACTTTATATTCTGTTAAAATATCAATTCTATTAACACAGCTGATGATGTGTAGGGAAGCCCGAATCAGACTAAAATATGTAACAGATACTCTTATTTAATAAATTAACAGCATTTAATTTTGTAACTCATCACTATGTTGCAGAAGCTAATCTGAAATAACACACCTAGTTTGATATACCGTTAATCAAGATGATCACTGGGAATTCTATAATTTTTAAATAACGGAATCGGTTTTATTCGAAGTATGTAATTATTCTTACTTTCTTACATATGCAGAGCTAAATTCTAAAGTTTTTGTGTCTCAAAATACATAACCATGTTTAAATGAACTATCTATTCTTAATGTTTATCACAGATTCATGACATTTTATATACCCGTGCTTACATTTTCGGCCGTCAGGTTCAAATCTTGAAGCGCAGTTTTGTAGAATAGAGCATCAGGCTTGCCAACTATTTCCGCCTTGAATCCGGTTGCGTACTACAACGTGATAGAGGGTTTCCACTTTAAATAATTAAAAAATATAAAGTTTCAGTATTCTAAAATTTACTTGAGCTCGAGGGAAAATTTAGAGCAAGCACCGCTGAATTTTAAAGGTGTATCCACTGTTTTGAAGCTTACTTAAACACTTCTCTTAATAAATACGTGCTTTAAAATCAATGTGATTGGTTAATTATATATAAAGAAAATATTACACTTTTTCGATTTAGAATGTTAAATGAGTTATTCGAATTACGCTTCAACTTTCTATGCTTATTATACCATTGACTTCCTCAATTGTATGCTCGTTTGATGTTCATAAGTAGTATGACCAATAATTCAACATTATTTTGTCTGCCGAAATGGTGAATGAATCATTGAAATAGATGATGTGTATAAAACAATCAGTATGTTGGAGACACCATAGAGTACGTACTCTTTGGAAGACACATCATCCATGGACTCTTTAGAATAACAATTATTTAGGAGTCCACACAATAGAAAAAGAAACTTTATCATGAAATTTACGTTAACATTTACTCCTCAGATTCCAAAATATTACAAATGTGATACCCTAATTCAAATAAATTATTATGAATACTCACCTGCAAAGTTATTAAATAGAAAGGCATTGGTACAGTCATAATGTTTACTATTATATAATCGTTTGATAGATCATTAATATTTTTAATAAAAATACAGTCATATCCTTGACTTTTTCGTTGCAAATCTTTTTAAAATCTAGTTTAGAATAATATTGTTTATTAGTACAATATGTATAACACGCATGATGACAGCGGTTTCAATAATTCATTTAAAAGGAATAGTTAAATCGTGCTCACTTTGCATAGTCATTTATGCGGGAATCATCATACAAACATGTTCAAATAGGTGTTTGTTGTGATAGTTATAAAGTTAATATTTGAAATAGGGTACCTATTCTCTATTTTAATTTCCTTTCTTTTAAATGTAATTGGATCTACGTATGTAGGTCGTGCGGTTTTATAAGTATATTTGAAAGGATGTCGATTTGTAATATTTATCTGTAGGCCTCTATCTGGAACACACTGGATGAACTAAGATTATACATGTTTGCATTACACGATTGCATTAGATAATTAATTCATATAAAAATAATAAAAATATACTCATCTATTCATAAATGATATGCGGTTTTTGTTGAACTGGTGTTAGAGAAAATAAATATTAAAAATGTTTACTCGAGCAATTTTTTTTGTTTATCGAGCATAAAGGATGAAAAACTTTCCCAATTTAATTATAATATCTAGTATATCACTTCCAATTGTAGCCGTTTTCATTTTCGTTATATTTTGAAGTTCTTATACAAAAGTTAAACCTCACAAATTAAGTAAGTATTTGAAATACATTATTATTATACAAAATTATCAAACAGTCAGTGTAGTTCCTTCTAAACATTAACCCTACTACTTAGAGATTTATAACAAGAGATTTCTAGCTTTTACCTATTAATATAGATAAATACACAAAGAAAACTGTATGTTAAGAAATGATCCACAAAACACTTTTAGATGCCCTGAATAATATAATATAATTCATCTATTAAAAACACGTTACAACTTGCACTGCCCCTGTACAGTAATAGCTAGCAATGTTATGAGATAGCATAGTGGAGATAATTATTCAAATGTTGTCGTTGCTAACATTGCTAAGAAAGCGTGACCAATTGGTTTCCTGAACGGTTATTACAATGATTTGTAAGAAGTCTATAAAGATGTAATCTTCGACAAAGTTGTATTTGAGTTGACTGCTTTACGAGGTCAAATTAGAACCTTGGTAATAAATACAATATTAAAATATAGTATGTATGCTATAGTGGTAGCAATTATTAAAATATAATCGTGAGTACCAATGCTTAGAAAGTATGCTCTACACAGCTACCTTAAATTGTTGATCTATGAATGTAACCAGAACGAAACATCTACTGTTGGTAAATGCACCATATAATACAATTGTTAAGTACATTATATATTTTTACGTATAGACTTATAATGCATTAATTAAAAAATATAGCCACCATAGCCACCCTTAACCCACAGACAAGGACGTCATTGGAACACAAATTAAATAACACAAAATGCACCACGACTATGGGTGGTATTGCACATATAATATGATGTGTTATCAACATATAAAGAAAATATGAAACAACAAAAAATAATGATTAGATATGTGCACACCAACAGTATTTAAAAGGAAAAAACCCACCAATATTAAGAAAGAAAAGATATCCCTATTGTTGACAAAGATCGGTCAGGGAAGTTTCATAAGAAAAAGAGAAACCATATCATGAAAAGAGAGATATATTTTGTATCAACTTAATGTTTTAAACTATTTTAACAAATTAATTAAATTCCATGACTTTTAGATAACTACTTGGATAAATTAGAAAAAATAACCCTTTTACTCGCTACAATTGATTAATTAATTATAGCCTATTAATTAAATGACTAAATTTTAACGATACATTTTATAATATCCAAACTTTATGACATTTACTGTTGGTAAAATTCTCAGTATTTACCATCAGTATCTGTTTAATCAAACACTCAAAGACGGATCAATGGCCCCGATTCTGGAGCCGTGAGTAGTCTATAAAGGGCGCCCATTTCAGCAATAACTCTTATAATATATTCTACGATTATGATTCGAACCAACGACCTCTGAATCGTGAGATAGAACCTTCAACCACTGAACCACGGTCACTCAACATTCAAGAATTGTATGCAATGACTGCTAAAAGTAATAAATACTGTAATGGCATTAGCTTTGTATGTATTATATAGTTGTTACTTTTACTTTTTGCACGATTTGAATTTTTTATAATGTTTTATAAACAAATTTTACAGATTGTGGATCTAAATCCAATTATCGATCAAAATCCATCTGTAGAAAAACAAACCGTGGTTTTGTTCAATATTATATGAAAAGGATATCAAATTATATTTTTTACTTATAGGGATAAGTACTTCCAAAACATCAGAGACACGATATCTTAATAGTTTATTTTATAATTAATATTGGTGCAACTACATACCCCACCTAAGACGCCTATAACATATCCCTAAGGAAAAACGTAATATAGAAAGGCAACATGCTACCTCGCAAGAACCATGTATTGATTCATACAGGTATAGCAAACTAACCAATAAAAAATGAGATTCCAATACACATATCTATAACAGGACGTAAAATGTTGAACTGGATTGATTTATTTCTACTTAAAACATTTGACTTACATATTTCCAAGTTTGTATTTATAGTCAGTATCAACAACAAGTCAATATATGTTACCTCCAAAGCCTGTGTGAAGGGACCCACGTCCAGCATGAGATCATCAACGCCTTGTTTGTAATATCGTCTGTAAAATAAATAATACATTTCAGTCATATTAATATATATATATATACACAATTCATCGAGGTATCATAGTAACTAAAATACAGAAATCTAAAGGCACCATTTATGTTTTTGTGTTTGTAAAAAAACACTCGAAATTGTTCACAATAATTTGTTTTATTAAAATTAATTTTAGGTACGTACTGCAGCTCACCATGCCAACCAATTAGATAACACCGTTTTAATAAAGATAATAATGATTATACAAATAGCCAATTATAAACTAAATAAGGTACGATACACATATTCTTTATTGTTTATTGTCGTATCTTCTTTACACTCAAAAAGTGAAATTTCTTTATAGCTCAAATCAGAATCAGCAAATATAAATCTAGTGAGAGTAAACATAACGCAGAAATAAATAAATTATGTACTAGACAAAAGAATTAGTAGAATAAAAACGGTTCTCGGACAGTTGCTCATCGGTCATTTATTTAAAATTATAAAATAAAATCAACTGTCATCGGAATTTATATAATAATATTAAGAAGTAATAGAGACGGTGAATTTAGTCAACATCAAAAACTGGATATGAACATTAATTAAAAAACCCGTATCTAGGCTATTCAATTGAAAAGGTTAATATAGTCGATATAAAAAATGGATATGAACCTATCCAACATTGCATATCGATAAAAGTAGACCAGTCTATAATTCAACTTCCGGATTTTCATGATGTCTTTTGTTGGTCCTGATATGTCACTAGTATAGAGGCTGCCTATGAATATGTCGTATCATATGGAATAAAAGAAGTAGCTTTTTAAGACGGTACACATCATCAAATCAACAGTGCATCATTTGGATATATTCCATTTTAGCGCCACAAATCTCATTCTTTAAACATTATACCTCGCGTTTTTGTACGACAACTATATATATTGTTAGATGTAAAACATATTAAATGTACATAGAACCACACAATTAAACTAAATTTTATTTAGCATTGAATGGGCAACATTTTATTGGAATCACTTTACAATATAACAATTTATTTAAATTAAATTAAAGTGATACAATGAGGGTGAAAAACTATAACGTTCTATAAGAATGTCCACAGAAACACAGAAAACATATAATAAAATGAAATTGCATCAATATACAAGAATTATTAATTAAAAGCCATGTATAGTATGACATCTTAGTATTAAAATAGGACAAATTAATCAAATCGTCTAACCCTTTTCCAAGAGAATAAAATCTAGCATTAGGAAGACGCAGAAGCAATTGAAAGGTTGTATTGAGAGTTTCGTAGTTGAAAAAATCTCCCGCGTCGCCGACGACCACAGCATTAGGGTTTTCAGTATTTAAGCCAACAAAATCAGGAAGGACATCTACAAAGAACAGCTTATATAACTGTAGTTCCGAAGAATATGCCGAATTACAAACAATACAAGAAGAGTAAACATAAAAAATGAAACAATATACATTATCTGGTTAATTTTATTGAAAAAGACTCATTTGTTTTTTAATATAAACAATACTGATAGACTAAATACAAAACTAAAAGTTTTAACTATGCATGTTATATTCAAACATTACTATAGTATATAATAAAAAGTCTGTTAACCAAATCTGCCCAAGGGGGCGGGGAGTTCCTTCTCTTCCCTCTGTTCGTCACTTGGAGGAGTAGTAAAAAAAAGATGTGGAAGGAGGAAAATAAAGTGGGAGGGAAAGAAAACATAGTCTGGAGAAAGAGAAATAAGAAGGGGCAGGGAGAAAAAAAGGGTGAGGGGAAAGGAAAAGAGGCGAGAGGGGAGGTTAAATAAAAAATCCCCCCTGAAAAATATTTATGGGCAGGTTTGCTGTTAACTATATATATAGTAATAAAATTTGATTATATTTGTTCTTGTTAGACAAACGAATACACGTATTCTCTTCGATTATAAGGACATATTGAATAACTGAAAACAGAACAATTATTCACGATAATTATGAGTATAAAGTTAAAATTAAATTTATGAGATCCCTAAAATTGCACCATCATGTTCACATGTATGAATATAAATAATACATATCATCCATGTTAGATAAAAATAATTATATACATTTTTTATCTCATTAAATATGTTGTAAATTTTCTCAAAAAATGAACATATGTTTGGATATAAGTCGCGAAAAACATTCAATAGATATAGTTTCAAGTGATCCAAAATTTATTCTAAAGATTATAAAAGCTTTTACATAACCACGAAAGTTGTCAAAAATAATTATTTTCATAAAATTAGCAAAATATCGATTTTTTAAACAAAATTAGATCAAAAAAATTTAAACATATGCAGTGAAAAATGTATATACTCAGTAAGTGTACCTTTATGAACTAGCAAGTGGGGCCGTAAATTATTTTTTTCTAAAATTGATCGCATTGCTGTTGGTGGAGTGAATACTATTTTCGGATCTATGATGTAGCCAATGTTGTGCAGTTTGGCCAACAGTTTGTCACGGGACAGTTGACTTTCATTTGTAACCAAACGAACCGGTACTTTGTGAGAGAGAAGTCTGTTATCAAACAAAGAAGGAAAAATCGTTTTAGAACACATATTATTTTATTGATTCTAAACGTAAAGATGCAATAAAATCAGATTTACAATTGTTATAAATATGTCACATTTTCGCTTACAACATATTTTTAAAAAGAAATAATACTACTGGTAACAGTTTTATGATTGGATTGAAATGGTAGTAGAAGCTATTAAATAATTTTTAACAAAAGTGTTTAGCATACAAATGAAACAATCAATAGAATAACTATCTAACATATAAAACTATATTGGTCACAATTGACATCTGAAGAAGATTAAGAAATAGTCTGTTAACTTAAAATTGTATATCTGGTATAAACATTAAAAAGAATAATTAAAAGAGAACAAAAAATGTAATTTAGGAAGATAATTGTAGAATTCCATTATTTAAAAGTGTAAAAAATCAAATGAAGATAACTCATTTTATAACAAAAAAAGTTAACCAGTTATTGAACACAGAACTGTCATTATTTACTGTGTGAATTAATTACATAAAATATGTATTCATGTATTTTTGTTTCATAACATGAGAATAGAAAAATTTAATTTCTATATAATAATATCTATTTTTAAAGATCATTAAAATTTATATTTTATTGTTGTAAATATAAATTACATATATAAATATATATGTACATTAATATACAATAATTTATGGTATAGAGTGCACTATATATATGCAAAATATTAAAATGTCAAAAAGTTATATAATAAAAAATAAATAAGTCTGATAGTTAAAACTTCAATTATATATATATATTTGAGTCGAGATAACTTCCAGGAACACTATAAAATTAATAAAAGCATTATAAATTTATGGACTCATATTTCAAATATGTGAAAATATTTTAAATTCAAA
>JAUZND010001370.1:0-13516 GCA_034780555.1 Coelogynopora nodosa
AAAAGTCAACGCCCGAAATTGGATGACACCCCAGGCGTTGACTTTTCGCCGATGCCAGATGTGTCACAGCCTTTAATTCTCCAGTTGTTTAAATTATGTAACAATATTTTTAATACTACTTTTGAAAATATTTTGTTTAAACAGGCCTAATTACGTCATTTAGTTATAAAAGAATGCATCGAATTGTAAATCTTCTTAGAGCTGGTGTGTATGATGTTTTGCTTTATATTATCAGGGTCAGATCTAAAATGTTATAAAAACGTACTGATGGTTCAAAACAGGGCATTTAAATTGTTTGTTAAGACTAAGTTTAATTTTAACAAATTCACATTGACATTTGTTCCTATATACTAATTACTAAAAATAGAATTTAAAAGTCAAAATGTCATTTTTTAGACTATAAGGATCATTGTAAATCATACAATGGATTTAGTGTCACCCCCTGTTGTCGCTAGATCCGCCCCTGATATTTGGTAGTATATTTCACATTGTTTTCATTGGCAATTGACATTGTTTTGATTTCTCTGACTTTGACTGACTTTAAAAACCTACTGGCACTGCCTTTTTCAGGCCCACAGATAAAGTAAAATTAAATATGATAATAATTTAGAGTGCCCAACATTTGAAAACAATGAAAGGCCTATGCCTATGGCAATGTTTTTCCCAGTCTTGTTTATAAATATAATTATATGAACTTTCTTTATTTATTTTAAATTATTGGTGTTTATTTGGTATTGTGGACCCACCAAATTATAAATCTGCAAGAAATAGAATATTACATAGCTTAAACAATAGATATTTATAATTGTATATTCTACAAAAGCATATGCATTTTATTTGTATCACAGACAAATAATTTTGTTTCATTGACATTAAAAAAAAGTGTATTAATTTCTTTCTTACTTCCTCTGTTTTTTGTTTTACTATAAAATAGATGTTATTGTATAATTTGTCTTATATAAGTATTTTGTTATTGATTTTGGTGGGTACAGCTACAGAATTAAATTTTAGAATGATCAGATATTTTTAACTAGTATATCATTATAATAATTAATATTCAATTTTTCGCCAATTTATAATTATAATGATACATTTATTGATAGTTATATAAAGTCAGTGCAAGATGTCTGTATAATTAAAGTACAGATGTCAGATAGGATATCTTAAAATATCCTATTAATATTATTAATCATATTATTGTTAGATATCATATTTTGATATCTTGTGGACATGTTCCCAGACATTAAAATTTCCAATAATTTTATCCTTTACTCATAACCATGTCTGTGATAAAATAGATTATACAGTAAATTATGGATTGACACCAGAGACTATGTCACTGGCAATGTTTAAGAAAAATTAGTTGATATACATTACTTAAACTTTTCATAAAACCATATATATTAAACTGTGCTTTTTGTAGAAATTTAGAATTTTGAATGGCCCAGCGATAATTTTTGTAAATCATTGATTTCTGGTATAAACAATAGGAGATAAGTTGATCTAAGTCCTCACATATAAGTGCATTTATTTAGGCATATAACTATATATAGAATTACAATAAATTAATTGCTTGCTTTGTTTGATTATAATATAAATAATTATATTTCTAATGGTGCTTATAGTTGACATTAAAAATATATATGGAAGGATATTGCTGCAGTTATTGCCAAAAAATTTGCAAAAATCAAAGGAAGAAAGGTTTTTTCTGCTAAAATGATTATTTTGCTTACTGACAGGCCTCTGATTATACTATATAGTTATTCAACATTTTAGTTCTCTACCTTTGCTTACTTTCCCTATTTTCATCTCTTTGACTTTGTTAAGTTCAACACTGGTATTTAAAAATTTTTTTATTATTATTTATGTGATATTTATTAATCCATACTCTGATTTACAAGCATTATGGCAATGTTTTTCCCAGTCTTGTTTATATGAACTTTCTTTATTTATTTTAAATATTCACATGAGTATTATGTGTTTTTTTATAAAGAATTGTAATTTATATAATTTTTTTCTTTGAGTGAATTTAATAGATACATTACAAAATTTTATTTTTGATTTATTAGTCTAATCTTTATACTTAAAAACAATTATATCTATAACTTATCTATAACAATTAGCTAGAACTAATAATCTAAATTATGCAATAAAAATTCTTTTATTTGTATTTTTAAAGGCACATGTTTTTTCCACTTCTTGATTTCATGCAACCATTATTTTTTTGGTAATTTCAATTAATTATAAATCACATGCCTTGACATATAAAAATTATAATCATATCATTGAAAATACTACAAAATTCTTCATCTATGTGTTTCAATATCTGCTATAAAATTTTCTTTAATCATAAAGAAATTTGTCTTTTAATACATATCTTATTTAGCTAAGTACTAATTAAATTTAATAAATCCAATCACTATAATATATTATCAGCATTAAATCATTAATATTAAACTGTTTATATCTCATTAAGTATAAGATATATGAATATAATATTAAAATAAATTCATTGGAAGCACTACAAAATTTTGCATCTATATGTCCAACATTTTTTTATAAAATATTATTTGATCATATAACAAATTACATTTTAAATAAGACAGTTTGAATTTGTCCTAGATGCATAATAATTCACCAATATTAAAATGTAAATATCTCATTAAGTATAGCAGCTATAAAAAAGCTAATTGAATCATTGAAAGTGCTACACAATTCTGCATCTATAGGTCCAAAATTATGCTATAATATATTCTTTAATTATTCTGTTATCATATCAGCCATTTTCACCATCTGTTTATGAGCCCTTAGTGAGGTGGTACATGCCTTTATTAAATGTTAGCTAGATCAATATTTTATAATGGCTCTCTGACTGTGGAACACACCCATTATGAGGCCTCAATAAAAGTATAGACTTTTATTTTTCAAATTCTTAATGAGCCCTTATAAGTGTGTCTCTTGAACAAACTTGTGGAATCTATAGCTGGTAAATCTGTGGACACCCTGTATAAATATAATGGCATTAGTACCATTTTAATGAATTTTTCTGTTTAGTATTTATTGACACATTAACAAAATCATTATTATTAACATGATTGTTGGTGCTGTTCTGTAGCTTATTATTCTTAACTTTTTTCAAATATATTTTTTGATATGTGTTACATTAACATGATTATTAATACTATCTAAGTTTAATTTATTTAAATTGTTGGTTTTAAAACTGTATTGGACCAAGTTAGGCAATTTTTAAAAAATCATTAAAAGTTTTGTAATATTTTATTGTATATTGAGTCTTATTTATTTGACAACATAATATTTATTAATTCAGTTAGACAAATTGATATATTGATATATGAACCTTTTAACAATGCAATGGTATTTGCCATGCAGAAAAATTTACCTGCATAATATGGATGGCTATAAAAAAATTGCATTCAATGTCATAAATTTTTTAATTTTAATGTATTTTATTTTATATGTTTTGAATGATTTTCAGATTATTCATCCTGATAAATGTCGAAATTAATATTGTTATTTGTGTTATTTATATATCTAATTTATTATATAAAGTTATTCACAATTGTTCTGTAATAGATGAGTGCCCTATGCCATCTAAAACAAATGATTCCCTACCATCTCAAATGGATAGTCCTCTGTCATCTCAGATAGTACATCTTACTTAAGTAGTTGGTACCCCCTTGTCATCTTAAATGTATGGTTTTGCTCTCTCAAATAGACCATACATCTTTCATTTAAATAGTGCCACTTGAAATAAGTAATATGCCCATGTTAATTATTATATATAATAAACTAGCAACTTATTTTTTAGTTTGTATTATCATATTTAAGTTTAGTGAATATGTCCTGTAAATTGTCAGAGATTCACATTTTTTATAAAATATATTATTATGACATTATATGTAAAGTTTCACATTCTATCTTTTAGAAAAACTGTAATGCTAAATATATTTACATTATGTTACTATTAAAACTATAGGTATATAATTATTTAATAGATTTAGTTGTACTTGTAAATTGTCATTATGATTTATTGTTTTTATATTATTGTAATTAACTTATATTGAAAATAATTGACGTTTTCTGGGTAAATGCATAAATTCCTGTTCCATTCTTCATCTAGCTGGCAGGTGCAGTGCATACAAACACACCAGTTTGACCAATCCTGTTATCCCAACCAGTGACACAACCATCAGTCGACCGAATAGTTGTCTGCCCCAGGGGGAGGAGGAGAGCCACTGGGGGGAGAGAGGAGCCTCATTTAGCTCCGATAATGAGGAGGAGGAACAGCAGCAACATGAGTTCTATGAGCGCTCCAGTGGCACCACGTGTGGGCTCGATCTTGTGGGTTTAGGGGCTGTTGTGGCTACTGGGCTTCAGGTGAGTTGTTGGAAATCAATATTTAGTGGTTTTAATTTATTTTCAATATTTAATTTGTTTTTGAAATTTGATTTAAAAAACGCATTTGTTTAGATCATTACAAATGTCATACCCAATTTACTAAATCATTAGTTACATAGTCATCTTCCTTATGTAATTTTATATCGTATTAAAGGTACGTTTTATTGTACAAAGTCATTTTCAACTGCCTTTTTATCTATATTTGATGGCATGCTATTTATAATCAAATAAATGTATTGAGTATAACATGTAATACAATTATATATGTTTACAATACAGCTTTTGGCTACAATTTTTACCATGTTCGTTGGGTGAAATACTTATGAATCTTTTAATAAATTCTAATATGTTATGACTTGTGTTTTTTACTAAAATGTTTTTAGGTGCACTGTTTTTTAAGTGTAAATGTTTTTAACGACTGTGTTAACAATGCGGAAATTATCCACAGACAATTTTTTTCTACCCAGGTTTTGTCACTCTTTTGTTATGTTTCAGCATCTGCTCCACATGAACCCCTACCATCGAGACCATTACCAACTGCGGGGCCACCTGCTCTCCCACATGTGGCAATGGCTCTACCAGCAGAACCTCCAGTCCCATCGTCTTACCTCCGTGCTGTCGATGCATCGCGGCGGTGTCAGACTTAACCCAGTCCCCTCCCGGCTCAGGGAGGTAGCAGCACCAACTATTCAGCAGCCGCAGCCATCACCACTCAAACTTGCGTCGAAGACATCATGGTCCGACCTGAGTGAGGAGGAGTGTGATGCTGGTAGTCATGGTGATGAGGTGTCATGTGCCTCCTCCGATGGGTCATCACAAGGCCACATCAATTCGCAGTCGTCTGACAGTGATGAAGGCGAAGAAGCCAAGATGACGGATGCGGATTGGAAGCGGATTCTCGATGAGGCCAGAAAGACTGTACTGCATAGGAAGAATGTTGAGGTGAATAAATGGTGATGGCTAGATAGACTATAGAAAATACTCTATACTTGTTAGACAACAAACTTTGACTGCTTTCTTTATAATATGTTTCTGTGAAAATTATAATTGTTGGCGGGTGTTATTTTTTAAAAATAGAAAATCGTATTTTGAGGGCTAGGATAATATTGTTATTTAATCTTTTATATCCTTGTCCATTTTTAGTTACTGGAATTAATTTATATCGGAACTTATCCAATATCTGCCCTACTCGACGTTATTTTTTAAAAAGTCATGCTTAACTGAAACTGGTATTAACTTTTGTCAGTTAATAATGCTGTTTCACATATTGATTTTATTTTTAAAACATTATGGGTTTTTTGTTGTTTTTTAGAGATTATTTTTATTTAATGTATATGTCATAAAGTCAGAATTAGTAATTCTATAGTATATGCAATAATATATCTATTAATATTTGTGTTCTGTTCCATCCAGAGACAGTAACGAATATATTGTCTGTCTCTAGTTCTATTCTGTTCAGTTATTAATAGTTATTGCATTTCCTCCAACTTGGTTTGTGATGGCATTACAGTAACACATTATTGTGTTGAGACCATGGCATTGCTTCTTAATAATAGTTACATGAATTAAAACCGCTGTATTTTCATAATAGTTGTATAAATACACCATATTTTACTTAAAGCAATGTACATCTAATGCAAGATGTAGCACCGTCATCCAGACATTAAATCAATCTGCTGCTTCAGCAGCTGATGAAATTGCTATTTAAATTAGAAGAAATGAAACAACTGCAAAATTTGATGCAAGATCTGCAAGAAAAGACAATCTAATGAACACCTACAAAAGCTGCACAAGAAAAGGGATATTTTTTAACGGAAACAGTGTGAGACCAAGAAAATTGTGAAAAATGTGATAAAACGCCGTGTAAATATGGTTGTTGTAATTTAAGATGAAACGAGCAAACATTGTACTGAGAGGAGATTACCTATTAAAATTAAACATTATATACACTGTCATATTGATTTATGTATGTTTTCTATTTTACACATATTAGATGTACCTACATCATATAAAACATTTATAGGTTTATTTTAATGTTTTAAAATATATTTTTACGTTTAAAGAAATTATATAAAGTTATCATTTAATCAATATTATTTTGAAAATGTAAATTTGTAAGCAAATTTTTACTCCCTATATATCAATATAAAAATATATTTAAAAACATTTTACTGAGTATTGTACATAGACCAGCGTTATATCTATCACTTTAGGTGTGTCTTCTTATACTTATATAAAACATTGAGCAGGGCCCAAAAGTAATTTAATCAAATTATTTTTTAAATCTATTATATAATTTATCTAAATATTTTAATTTATTAATTTTGACATTTTAAACTTTAAATATTGTCGTATTCGACATAATAATATTTAGTAACATTTGTCATGTTCAAAAATATTGTGTTTCTTTTTAAAAGTTTTCTCAGGCTGTGCATTTAATTTACAAAAATATTTTTTAATTGTCATTTAATATGTAATTATACATAATATCATTTTACATTCTACGATATGCTATTTTGGTAATTAATCGTATCTATAGTAGGTGCATTTCTCTGTCCATTTTCTCTATACCATTGGTGTCTAATCGTTAATGGTATCAACGCAATAGTTAGATTATTGTATTCTACTGTCTTGTTATGAAAACTATTTATATGTTAGTATAGTTACGAAGATGACCTCGTGATATATAATCAAGGTTATTATTTTTGCTCATTTCTATTAATAGCTATTTGGTATTACCAAGCTATCACCTTTTCAAAACAATAGTGGTTTATTTTAATAGCTTGACTAATTTCATCATTTTATGGGTTAGTAATTGTGTAATTTAATCAGTTCTTAAAATTCTTAAATTTTCCTAATTTATTATGTAAAATAAATTTCAATTTTTATCAATTATTGACAAGTCAGTAAGTATTTTTGTGATTATTTTTAAATTTATGAATATTTATACATTGTCGTTATCGAATCAATATCTGACGCGTGATAAGTATTACCAAAAACTCAACTATTGACAAACGGATTAGCATTTTTCAAACGGATTTTATGTTCAATTTCGTCTAATATACGTCAATTTCGATAATGATAATCTATTGAATTCAGTTAAACATTAAAAGATTCATAAAGCTTTTCTTTCTCATAAAATATTCAATAATATGTACATTGATATTTTATTTTTAAATATCAGATAAATTCACAAGATATTGAGCCTACAATGATGATAATATACATAAACTTAATTTTGTATATTATAAAAATTATTTTAGTTTATGATAATTGTAATATTTTATGATGAATCATTGACAGGTCTGAAGCACACACAACAAAGCTTCGTATTGATATATTGTCAATTCCTATTATTGTTCGTTAATACACTCACCAATCACTATGTGTCTCTCCAGGGCTGCACAGCCATCCGAGAGAACCGCGGCACTGACGCCTATTCCCATTGGCTCCAGGCAGCCCAGGCCAACTATCCACCCGCCCAGTACAATCTTGGGCTCTGGCTCTATGGTAACCGATCGGATGGGGAGGGGAGGAGCCAGGCGCAGGGGTGGCTGCGTAGGGCGGCGGATGCCGGTCACCCATTGGCTGCCTTCAATCTAGCTGTTCTGCTCCAGAGTGCAGCCGTTTCTACTACCAATGCTGCTGTTGAGCAAGATCGAGATCATCTAATGGAGATAGCGGCTGCTGGTAATGTTCGACAAGTAAGCATTACTCACATTCTTAAATTTCAATAATTTAATATTATAATTAATGTACTTAGAGAATTATTAAAAATTATATTTAAATATGTTACTTCAACATAACGTTCAGTAATTTGTTTTACAAACTTATAATTTGATAAAAGTGGAATATAGTACTTATTAATTAAGTAATTACAGCGTTGTCCTGATTTGCTGTTACATCGTACTAGTCCATTTGTTACTTTTCTTAATGAATAGCACTTGTATCAAAATAGGCCAATAAAATCTTCAAAATTATTTGTTATTTCAGGCGCAAGATTTCCTGTCACAACGTCAACATAAGAAAAGTCAAGAACAATACTTTTCAACACCTTCTGATGCAATCGTTTCGGGTAAGAGAGCTTCTCTGTTTTATTTTAAATATTATTATATATTTTTAATTAAACTTTATTTAAGTATCATAAATTAATTGTCCTTCTTTATCTAGTGGCAGTCATAATTGGGCTCATTTCGATTTATTGAATGAGCTACTGTTTTTATTTTAACTGTTCGCTTTAAAAGTTTGTTTTTCAAATTTAAATATGTCAGAATATTAATTTTTACTCTCTATATTTTGTACTTATAATATTTTTTCAGTGTAATTTTACAACATTACTTTCATTTTACTATTGGTTATTTTAGGAAGTTTTTTGATATTTTCAAACTGTAATAATTAGATATAAAACCATTTTAGTGTAATTAAATTGTAACCTAAACAACTCGATTACTGCCTATAAGTTAACCCCCCCCCCCCCCCTTCCTCCCAAACAGAACCTCGCAACCTGGTGCACCAGCGCTCCTCCTCCTACCCCAGATTGCCCAAGAACCACCTAATAGGCAAGGATAATCAGTTGACACGCGCCCCCCTCCCCCTCCTCCAGAGACAGGTCCAGTTCTCTCTGCCCTCTCACCACCAGGACAGCGGCTCCTCCTCTGACGACGCCTCCCTGTCCCCGCCTCCTCCGTCGCCTAGCAACCCGACAGTTGTTAGGCAGTTGATGCGCAAGAATTACTCCTTCGGATCTTTCGGCTGCTTCGACCGTCAGGCGGACAGGTGTGATAAAGTCGCGCGGCTGTAAAATGTGAACTCGTTTCATTCTACTCGCCTAGCTGTTTTGTAAATAAACTAAATATAGCTAGTTCGTTTTGGAATTTTAGGCAGTTTCCGTTTTTTCCGCAACCCTAGGTACACAGTGTAGCAAGCGATGTTGTCGAAGTATTAGGATTCTTTATTCTGTACATATTTCATAATATTATTACTATTTATTAAAAAATTAAAGTACAGTTTCTCTGTGTAATATACTTCGATAACTGAATGCTTGTTTATTACGAACCATGATATTTTCTCTTTCTCGTACACCATATCACCATTTTCTACTAGTATTACATGCTATATAAAATTTCGTAATACTAGTATTGTTGCATTATTGAAGTTTTACAGTATTTTCCGAGATCATGACTTTTAATTGATCTAATACGTGTATAGGCCAAACTTATGTACGATAGGTGTTCTTTATTTTTGTTATATCCAGAAATATATGCTGCATATTTTAATTGACTTATTCTCTGCTTAATTGGGTCAGATTAGTTAGCATTCATATCAAACAAAATTGATTTTTAATTAAACCACCTTACAATCTGGCTTTTAATATCTTTAACTCGTTATATTCGTTGGTGACACTATCAAAGACGCTATATAATATTCATGGAAAAATTGACAATCTCGTTAATGGTTGTAGATCGAGCAATTGGTACTATAACTATGTCGGTTAAATTACATCCTCTCCTTTAATCATATATGCATTGTTGTTTGTTTGAAGTGTGTACTAACTATTACATAATAATCAACACCAAACTATTTATCCCAATATAAATGTTCAGACAACTGAATCTGTGATAATACATCTATGAATACTAGTTGAAATACATATATAATGTGTGTTATGAGGCCTTTCATTTTTACATCTAATTTATAGTGTTGCCATATGACGATTATCGCACTAAAAAACTACAGTTTTCAATTTTATAAGAATTGTAGCTTCAGAGAATTGCTCGATCAAATTTCTTGTAATGCTCGAATGAATTATTTTTAATTCTTAAATTAAACGGTCATAACTAATTACGCTTTTTTTAAATGGCAATTGTGTTTAGTATAAGGTGTTTGCAATAAAATATGACTTCTATTAAATTTATGGCTAATGTAAACATATAAAATCGGTTATAGTTCAGATCGTATTTTACCGATTATTAAATTTAATATATTGGCCAAAAGTGTGTTTTTCAAAAAAGTTAGTCACGTCGTTTAATGATGTCTATGTATGTCTATTATTCATACTTTTTTTTTAGATCCTAAGTTTTTCATATCCTTATATCTAATAACAGTAACTTTTGATTATACATTTAGCACTAGGAAACGTTTTAATTATTTTGTGTTAGTATGTATATTTTTTTACATTTAATTTAATTAGAAACATCCCTCTATTTTGTTCAATAATCGTCGATATATCACACTAAATTAGATGTGAAAATATATATTTATTTTAAAAGTCTACTTGACATACATGGTATCTATTTTACTTTATTATCGTACATTTATTACCGTCGATTCGTTAACAAGATATTTGTGTTGATATAATTGGTTCGGTGTTATTTTTGTGTAAAAGGCAGCAGACACGTTTTACGTTCTTTGACCTTTCAATTTGTCAAATGATTTCCTCAAAACAACATTTTTATTATAAACACGTAAATCAAAAGGTCTAATTCAAACGGTCTCATTGTAACATATAGGATCTACAAATATGCGGATAAAAAACTATGTAGTGTTTTCCGTTTTTGCGAAATAACTTTTACAGCAAAAAATGCGTTTTTGATGTTTTTGTATGAATCATTTGTTAATTTTAGTTTAATATTATTTATTACATTAATTTAATCCACTAAGGATTTTCGTACGTCTAAAATATGTGAATGTAGATATTAGCCAATTTTCAATAAGCAAAATCTAAAGTTTAGAAAAGGTGTCTATTTAGTCTGAATATTTAGTTTTTGTTTATCTACTAAAGTCAAAAAATGCTAATCGTTGCAATAAATTCAACAATACTTCACCAAATCTTTCAGCATTAATAATAAAAGTAATATTAAAACAAGATTATATTTAAATTACCACAAAACATTTTTTTAAACACTGAAAAACATATTAATAAGATAAATTTAAGAACTCACTGTTGCCAACAATCATGCCTTATATTTATTAAAAAAATCTTATAATACTGATATAGTTTATTTAGCCAGTAGGCTAATATTTTAAACATTTTCTTAATTTTTTTAATTTTTTTTCTATAAATAGTCGATCTGTGACATTCTATAAATAATGAAATCATTTTAAAAACGTATACTTATATTTATTATATTTTAAAATTGGCTTTAATTTTAAATAACTTTAAGAAAATAATTTCTTAACTACTTTTGAAATTCTAATTTTATTTAACTTCTTTTGCAAAACGTAATTAGCGTCGGTTGACACAAACATTGAATACTAATTAATATATTATATTTTTGAAATATATTCAATTTATTTTGTAACATGAACGAAAAGGAATTTAGTTGTATATGGAATCTTTACTAACAGATTATAGGAATATGTAAAAATATTATGTATAGCTAATAAGTAGTTTAGTCAAATACAAATACACTTTCCTTATACGTTTGCTCAATTTAATTTCAGAATCTGTTCCTTATTTCCTACTGCTGAAGGATAAGTACTATCCTGCTAACCACTAACATTAAATTTTATTAAATAATGTACATGCATAACGTCATAATATTTTAAAAGTTTTTAAGTATGCAACCGAAGTTGTTATGTAAAATTCCACACCGAGTTTACTAATACTACTTAATAATTAATAGTAGCATGCTGTTTATGACAGTCAAATTAATTTTTTAACCGAAAAAATAATAATGTTCGGTATATATAAATTTATAAAAAAAAAAATTCACCAATAAAAAATGTAATATCACATATAAAATATTAAGCGGGTAATAGGATCCGATAAAATTAAATATAAAATAAAAAATCCGATAAAAAAACTGTTAGAAAAAAGATTGAAAACCTTCAATATTGGACACACAATACAATTATAATTGGTATCTAACATATATTTAATAGCCATTCCTAAAAATATTAACATGTTAATCTTAGAAGCAGCAAGCAGAGGGGTACATCAAATTGACTCACCTGTGTTTGAAGGTTTCACACTCAAAATCTAGTAAGGATATCGATCCGTAACTTCTAGCGCCTGTCTTATTCATCATTCATTTTCATTTCCATATATTGTATTTTCGGAATAACCGGATAATTTTATTCAAATACCATAATTTTATTAATTATAATTAGCACATATTTGTCGATAATTATTAAGAATTATTTTAATTTGAATTAGTTAAGAAATTCTTGCAACAACTTGGTCAGATTCAAGATGGTATACTTAACAACAACTTGGTCAGATTCAAGATGGTAAGGAATTCAATACATTTATGTTTTACCCAGATTTTACCAAGACATTTAAGCTTTTAGAAGGTCTTGGCAACTTACAAAGTTTTGCAAGATCTTGATAAGAATTTAGTAACCAAACCAACCAATATACTTATAATATCCAATAATCAATATCCTTAATAGGGACAGTATACAATATATATAGTCGTTTGCTTAGCTGAGCAAAATATATTGTGTTATTTAGCTTAGCTGAGTACCTCATCTATTTAGTATTTATAGACAATACTTAGCTGAGCACTTTTGCTTAGCTTAGTAAATTATCGTAGCATTTGATTCGCCGTAGCGCGTTGAACAACTTCTACGGTTGTAGTTAATTTTGAGCATCATTTTCGATTACCCCCTGCCTTTATTTAACACAATATAACATGTAACAAACATAATTCATTATTTGTTTCTATTAGCATCTAAATACGAAATGGCCTCTCGTAAACAAAATTTTATCAAAAGAGAAAGCACCCTGAAATATATATATTTGTAACAAAAACATATATTAGACGAGAAATGTTCCCCAGTGTCACAAAACATGTCAAAGACGTCGCATGGGACGCTATATCTGTTTCGGTAAACTCCCCCCTAATACCCCCTCTCCCCATCAAATTCTTTTTGCAAATTACTAGAGAGCTGAAAACGGTAAACAATTTAAAAAATCAATGTTGTAATATAAATTGTATCAATATGGTTTTATGAAAAGAAAAGAAAGAAAATAAAAGAAAAGAAAAACAAAGCAATGAGAAAAGGACATACTCGGGAAGCCAGCGCCATAACAACAGAAATATCTTCTTTAATTATCAAAAATAAAACCAAAAAATTCAAAAACCTCGACTTT
>JAUZND010001371.1:0-13516 GCA_034780555.1 Coelogynopora nodosa
GAGTACAATAATAACGCAATAACGCAGGAATTATCAAAATAACGCACTGCGTTATATAACGCAGGCCGCACCAGCACTGTATATGTTAAATAGAACATTAAAATATTAAATACTATGATAAAATATGGAAATGTAACAAATCAAATGTCATCAGTTTTAATCCATAAAATTAGACACGTAGTCTACTAAAAAGTAGTTTCTCGATTTTTCTTCCTAAAATCCCTAAAAAATTATATTCCCGATTTTACCCAGTATTTTGGCAGAACTACTATTAGAACTCCTTTACAATAATATTTGGTTACCGTCACCTTGCAAATTTTGGATTCCATTTTATTGACCAATTAAAAGATAAGACTATTTAGAGAAGCGATTTTAATCTAGAAAACAATTTAACACTAAAACTTTGATATCAACTCACTTGGTCTGCTTCTTAACCTTCGATTCAACATCCGGCTTGTGCTGCTCCGGCTTCTTCTTCTCTTTGCCCGCCGAGCCAGGTCGTTCCGCCTTGGTGGTTCCACTAGGCGGGGCTGGGGTAGACTTGGTCTCGAGGCTGTCGATCAGTTTGGGGGTCCAGTCCCGCCCACCGGATATGGTCTTGAAGTAGGTCTTGAGTTGGAGCAGCTTGCTCACCTCTACGTCGATGGATGGCTGTAGGGAGGTTTAGTTGGCACAGGAGGGTTGCAGCGATCATTGCAGGCAGTTGTGTTATTGTCAAGACGAAACTCTAGAACTTTTCATGATTTTCCGAAGAAAATTAGTTAAAAATCAGACTACAACACATTTTTACACTGTGTTATAAATGTAACAAGGAACGACCGGATTTATTATTTCAATATAAAAAGATTGCATAGAGAAAATTTATTGGAAGAATGAATCTGTTTTTCATCCGTTTTCGACAAAAATGTATAAAAATTCGACAAGTTGAATCAAATAATAATTTTTATGATTTTGATTAAAACTTGATATCATATTTGAAACATACTACTTAAACCTTTGCCGGTGGACATATCGGTATGCTTACCTGATTTTTTATAGAGTTTTCTTTTTACTATAACTAATGTTATAAACTAATAACTCAACTATCTACTAAAATCCTAATGTAAACAAAATGTGCACAAATTATACAAACTACTTTAGAGAAGAAAAGTAAAGACAAGTAGGTACCACATAACCACTTCTTCTACCCAATTGAAAAAGGTTAAAATTTAATTAAAACTTTTAAGACAAAAACAGTTTACAATTTATTTAAATAAATAGTAGGCCCCTTTACTATAAGTTACATAGTTAAGAATTTACCTTATCTGCCTTGGCCATCTTGAGATCCCTGATTTTGTCTCCAACAGTCTTAATTTCTCGAAGGATATCAGCCTCTTCGGACGAGAATCCCGTATCACCAGATTCTTTGGGGGCCGCCATATCGTTAATTAACGAGGGATTCCAATCCTTACCAGTTAATTCCTTGAATTTGGTCTTCAGTGACAACAGGTTGTCCACGACGGGCTGCACTTGGGACTACATGAACAGATTGGGTTAATAAATCGTGGTGAAACTAGTTGGTGTGTTAGGGTTAATTAATAAATGGGATCAGAATCGATGTTAAAATCGAGTTGTTAATGTTGATATAATTACAAACGGATCGACTAATGCGAGCAATACAAGGAGCGTAAACATTACATTGATTTATTGGATAATCATTTATAGAAATACAAAGTATCTAACAGAGTTATTTTAATAGATGGCTAGTTTATCAGTCTAGGATTCGATTATTAAACTATAATTCTATTACAAATTTATGAATTTAAAAAAAAATCCTTTATTTACTTCTAAGATGAATAAACTTCATGTTGCCTAAAACCAAGCTTGAGTTGAACCATTTTTGGAATTAATAAAATATTTTAATTATATTGATATTGTCAGGTATGCATGAAAATTGCCAAAACACTTAGTTTTTAATCAGATAAATTATTACGTTATAAATAAATAAAATATAATACTATTAATATATTATACAGCACAGATTCCGTGAACCAAAACAAAATGTACATTATTAAATTAAATACTACTGGTTATAAATATCAGCAGTATAATCATAAAATTAATTATTTTTATAGAGACATGTTTGCATTTTCAGAAAATAATGACGAAATATTTCATCATTTCATCATTTTTATATTATAAAGTATGATAAACGTTTATACCATGTCGAGATAAACACTTAAATAATTTACCTAGATATTTAATAGTTTAGTGAGAGCTTTCATAATTTTGATAGTAATTGAGAGATTTTAAAGTAATGATACTGATAATTATATAAGAATAATTAAAATAATTAACAACATCATAGCTGACACATCGGAGACATAATCGATGATTAATCTTAGTTTTATGGCAGAGCAGATACAAACAATTATTGAGGGTCATTGTTTTTAATATGCCATAGATTCGAGTACAAAATTTAATTTTATAATCGAAGAATGTGGTGACCCGCCCACTTCCCCTCCTCGTCCTAACTAATGAAACAGTTATTAACATTCCAATAGTGTTACCTTCTCAGCTTTGGCTGCTTTAAGATCCCGGATTCGATCGCCCACAGCTTTTATCTCTTGTAGAATGCCAACTGCCTTACAAGACTCGCTAGCGGATGTTGCAGCGACTTGTGGCTTTTTGCTGGGGGCAACGGCAGTAGTGGTTTGCTTGTCTAACAGGTCTGGCTTCCACTCCTGACCCCCGGACTTGACCTTGAAGTCGGCCTTTAGAGCCAACAATCGTGTTACCTCTGCTTGAATTGTAGCCTGGATAAAGAATGGTGATCGGGGCGATTAAAAATATTAATTAACATTTTAAGCTTCACCATCTGATAGCACCATAACTGTTATTTTGGGATGGCAACTGAAAGTAGGTTATAAATCTAAAAAATATCAAACAGTAAATCGTAAATCACTCGGATTTCTGCATTATCCTGAAAAGAATTTAATTGAGTTAATAGTATATTCTGACTACCAATAACCATTTTCCCATTCCATTGTCTATCAAATTAGCTATTGATTTTGCTTTAAAGGTTAACATATTTTAATAATTCGAATTGTGGAATTTGATATTAAAAAAAATATTGTTCAAGCGTTTATAGTTTTATGTAATTACCATAATGTAAGCAATAATCCTATCTATATAAACTATGCCTAAAGTTAATCGACAAAATTAATACTTAAACTGTATTTTAAGAAATCAATAACATCTGCAGACAATTTCGCAAAATATTCTTCTATTAATTTATCTCAATTTGCAATAGACTGTTCTGAGAGTTAAACAGGAATTGTCTCCATTGTAGCTAGCTATATAGCTGACCTAACAAATCGAACAAAGCCATTTTGATTAACACGCATGCACCCTCAGAGTTACAGCAAAATAGATTGTTGTAGTTTAGAATTAAATTCTGTGACTCCAATAGATTAATAGAGTGAAACAAATATCTGCCTAAAATTATAATATATGTTATAACACTTCTGGTCGAATTTCCTCTATATCTCAATTCAAGAAACATTTTTAGTTTACCCAACACATTAATTGGCATATTTAAAAATTATTTTATCGATTATTTCCCGATATAAATATAACATTACGCAAATATATTTCATAAAAAATTTCATTGAATTAATTAATTTTTTGTTGTAAATATTAATACATAGATATTTCACTCTTATTGATTTCATATACATCTCGTTGGAAATTTTTATCAATGGAAAATCGTTTAATTTAATTAATTTAATGTAAATGAGTAAAAAATAGTAGTGTTAAATATTTTTTATTAAATTGATTTTTAAAGTTAACATATATATTCATACAATTTTAACATTCGTAAGTTGCCTATAAAATATAATGTATTGGTTTCATATCTAAAATTGTTTTACTACATGAACTAATTTACTGTTGTCAGTTTTTAAATCATTATTTTTCAAAAGTTCTCTGATAAGAAGTTAGTAGTATTGTACTGCAAAAGATCAATATAAGTCAAATCTCTATGTATTTCTTACTCTATGGTAAATACGATAAACAAAGGTAATCCATATATAAGTGATCCATAATGATATGTATGGAAATAAATATCCTACATAAAAAACGTCTTCGACCAGAAAGAAGTAGATGGTCAGCCTCACCTTATCCGCCTTGGCAGTCTTGAGATCTCTAATCTTGTCGCCAACCGCCTTGATCTCGTGCAACACTGACACCGCCTCTGCTGAGAACCCAGCACAAACCCCACTCTGCGATGAGGACGAAGAAGCGGGGGCTGCCGGAGCTAGTGCACTGGGAGCGGCACCTGGGGACCAATCGGTGCCTGCAGCGCTCTTGTAGGAGGCTTTAAGCTCGAGAAGTCGGGTCACCTCTGGCTGAAGGTCCGCCTGCATTGATGCAGAGGATTGGGATGCTATATACAGGCAGATCGCCTTCTCTGGTGGCTTTGTTTACAACAAGCGCGATTTAAAGTAAGGTACAAGTCTTAATTCTCTGCAGAAAGTAGACACATTGTGCTAAAACAATCCGGTTGAAATTGTATAAAGTTAAACAGTAATGTCGCACTATGTGTTATTGACTTTCAGCAGTAGAAGTGTAGGTAGCGTGAATATAACTCACTGAATGCAAGTTTTAGAAACCAATGAATCAATAAATATGACTTTTACAAGTTTCAATATCAATTTGCAACGTGTTAAGAACATGAAGTCGAAAACCATTTAACAACGAGTATGCTCACGAATTATATGCTGCAGTATCCAATTGAAAAAAAATACACAACCCTATTTTCTGTAATAAATAATTATTAACTTTTGACAAACTAAGTGTGATGAATCGTATTAAAAACAAACAGGTAGATAAAAAAGGTATTAAATATTATTTTGTTGTCACTATTTATCATGTGAATGCGATCGATCACTAAGAAAGTTTCAATTAGCTATCGAATTAATTATAATATAGATTAAAAATAGATTTGCAGATATTTTGCAGAAATATTCCGCATTTTTAATCTTGAAAAGGCACATACCGAAATATAATCAGAATGAAGGGGATATTATTCCTTTAAAACACACTTACGAAGTAACTTATTTAAACAATTCAATTATCTGTTTCATAGTTTGCTATATAAAGTTACACAGGAACCCTTCACAACGTTTTAAAATGGAAAAATTGAAGCTACGCAAATTTAATACGCAAATTGAAGCTCTTAAATATATTAAAAAATAATTTTAATAACGTACAATTGTTTTTTCCGCGTTTATTTAAAAATGATAGGTCATGTAGAATTGAAAATGTAGAGAAGTGAATTTCCCGGAATAAATAATAAGAATTAACTAATCGATCCTTTAAATCAAAATGCATAACGCATATCTTTCATGTAAATTAATATGTTATGAATGATCGTCAACAATAAAATATAATAATAATATAGATAATTTATAAATTGATAAAAGTCGCTAAATTCTCGAAATGTTTACGTCCACAGCCTTGATTAGTACAACACAATGTGTCAACAACTAGACCCTCAATGAGTCAACAATGTCAACCAAGTCAGCTCAACTCAACGAACAACCCACCTTGGATGTCTTCTTGGCCTTGAGATCTCTGATGAGTTCACCCTGAACCCTGACCTGCTCGTAGAGGTCACTGACGCTGGTAGCAGCAGCAGAACTAGCGGCAGGAGCTGGTGCACTGGGAGCGGCACCTGGGGACCAGTCGGTGCCTGTAGCGCTCTTGTAGGATGCTTTAAGCTCGAGAAGTCGGGTCACCTCTGGCTGAAGGTCCGCCTACATCGACAAGCCGGAAATAATCATCATTTTATCACCGATATCAAATTGTCTCCAATACTTTAATATTATGTTATTATGCTAACTTAGCAATTATTGTTGTATAACTATATTGAATCTGTCTCTTGACGTGCACTCTTTGACCCCTTGTAAACTGCCTTATAGTGTGTAATTTGTACTCAGGACAAATACTGCACGTCAGGGGTCCGGTCAAAATGCTCCACGGTCAAAGGATCGTATAAATAGCTTTAGTCAAAATCCCCCGGGTCAAAATCCCACATGGTCAAAAGATCGTAAAAACCGGTCTCGGTCAAAATCCCTCATAGTCAAATTTTCCCGGGGTCAAAATTAACACGATCAAATACTCTAACCATAAATTCTACTCTATGCGCTATATTATGTACAAGTCGGGCGCGTTTGCTCGGTATTTATTATATTTTATAAAAGAAAAGAAAAAGTATTACAGCGTTAATATATTATTTAGCATGTATTATTAGTACGTGTGTATGTCTGCATTGTGATTATTTGTGATGAAAACAAAATATTTCTATGACAATATTATTTATATTATAAAGTTAATATTATTAATGTAATGAATATATATTATGGGCACTTATATTTTATTAAACAGAACCAAACGATAGGAAATATTTGATGCTATTTTTAAAACCATATAATTTTGTTTATATGTCCAAAATGAATAATAAATATGAATATCTATAATATAGACAATACAAAATTATTTAGCATTATTAATTGTTGTGCCTATTCTGATATCAATTTGATTATTTAACTATAATATGTTATTTTTCCAACTGAAACATCAATTGCAATATTATAATTTATACTAAAAAATACTTTACCAATATTTACTGTTACCCTCTAATGTTAACATCATACTATAAACTTACATAAGTACCGATTGATGCTAATTTAGAAGGGCTATAGTTTTCATTGTATAATGATGTCCGCATATAGAGCGCTTGCAGAATAAATGGTTGGAGTATTTTTTCTGTTTTTCGATTGGTTATCTAAAGCTTGACCCGGGGGGGAATTTGACAAAGGGCTAGTTTGACCGTGGGGGATTTTAACCGTTTTAAACAGAAAATAAAATCATATATCTTAAAATTGCGATCTTTTGACTGGGGGGGATTTTGACCACCCTCCGTTTACAAGTACATATCTGTGTTCCGTATGCATTATAACATGAATCACAGTAGATGAAAAATAACACAATAAAAGAATTGAATGCATCGTTTGACAGTCATTAGATAAAGTCTAGTATCCGTTGTTAGATTAGCGAATATAAATTAGTGTCGCCAGTATCTCACATTACTTGACAATAGTCTCCAAATGGTGGACACATTAACAAGAATAAATGCGGGCCACAATATTTACAATTATCAATTAAAAAAAAATTGAATAAATTTTTTTAAATGGAAATAATATACAATGGAAATAATAACATGACGAAATATTGACCGTTATAAATTAGGTTTTTAAACATAAGATTTAATTTTTTAAAATTTATTCTAGGCCTACTTATAAGAGTATTGCATTAAACTTAATAGCATATTGTAAAATTTTAATCGACAGATCTCATCATAACAAATGAGTTAAACTCATTTAATTTTCAAGAAACGCATCAAATTGTTTGCGTTTCAATTTGTAATAAACACCACACGGGGCTAATTGGGCCGCCAGTGCTCCCACCTTGGATGTCTTCTTAGCCTTGAGGTCTCTGATGAGTTCTCCCTGAACTCTGATCTTCTCGAAGAGGTCCCCGGCGACACCAGCTCCGGTAGGACAGGGAGCAACCGGCGCTGGAGAGGCGCCCTTCTTGTTCCGATTGCTGCTGCCCTTGTTGTCGGCGGACTTTAGGGGAGATGGGGTGGTACCAGGGTTGATGTTTTTAGATACAAGACAATGTAAGAAATACAATACAAGGAGTGTGCACAGCAAACATCGATAACAAATATTTTAAAAAGAATACACGATATTTGCATGATGTAGATATAACATTTTGAACATATTGTTATTATAACTAACTCACCTTGAATAGAAAATCAATAAATAACAATCGTATATTCGTATGAGATATCAATAGTGGCTTTGTCAGCAGATCACTGAGGATCCAAAGTTCCGCACCATAGTTTAGTTAACTTATCTTTCCTTTTTTATTATATATATCATTTTGTTACACGTGTTTTATATATGATCCGGTCTGTCCCCAATTATTCTTCTTATTTTTTGGATTTGACAGACTGTCTTTTAAATCCACAGGTTTGACTTGTCATTTATCACTCTAGGTCTGTTTTACATAGAGTACAAGCTATGTTTGGATTGTAATTTTTTTATAAATAATATTTGTGGTTTGATGATAACTCATTCCTTTTGCTTGACCTTTCTGGAGTTTAGTCATGAATGTTGGTTTTTCCTTCAAACCATCCTGATATTATTAGGACAGCTTGTTTCTTATTTTACAATAGCTTTGATAATTTCTGGTTCTTCTTTTTTATTTGTTTTGTGGTGGTGTTGAGGAATTGAATAAAATGTGTTAATTTACTTTCATAACATCAGTGATTGGTAATCCACCACTATTAAAACCATACATAACAAAACCAGTATTACAATATGCAAAATTGATAGCACAGTATAAAGTATAATTATCAAACCCCATATAAAAATGTCACATGTTTAATCAAATGTTTAATAGAATATAATATATTATTGTGAGGTAGAACCGCCCCCAAAGTGGTGTTACACTAAACAACGAGGTATCACTATCACTATCTAATGAGCCCGCTAATCTAAGACGTTTTTTAAAGTGAGAATAGCTAAAAAAAATTGTTTACAAAAAACAAACAAAATAAACTAATTGACAATATAGCAGAAAACAAATATAATAAATTCAATCGACGACACTGATAATTACAAAAATAACCTATGGAATTACAATTTTTTTAAATAAAATAACTGCACGGTTGAATGAGGTGGGGCTGTATTAAGAATTGAGGAGATCCGTTCCATGTGGAGTTGGGCCAGAGGATACATCAAAGGTTAGGGTTAAGGGTAGGAAAGGTGAGGTTACATATTGCAGGGGGTTTATAATGTGTGCGTAAGTGTAATAATGTGCAGCAAACTAATAATCTATAGAAATTAAATGAATACAAATAGTAGAAGTATATCAAATAAGTGGACACTAATGCATATAGCCAATATACACACAATACTCAGAGGGGTCCCCTGGAATCGCCCCTAATAGTCTAACATATTTAAAAATAAAAGTACACCTCCTTGCTAGACAGAAAAACCTTTGTATCGCCTAATAATATATTCAAACACAGTTTGTATAAATAAAACAAACATAGTCAGGGAGATGACAGGGATTATATAAAGTCAAAAACTGGTTACCTTTTTGGTCTCAGGTTGGGTCTGTTTAGCTCCAACTATTAGTCGCTCCTTCGTGTGACCGTCGGGAACATTGATCAGAACACAGGGAGATTCGCGACCAGTGTGACAACTGGAAGGAAACAATGCTAAACAAATGGAGAATATCTACCACGTGGTTAACTTATGATCTTATAGGTAAAAGGTTTCGTAAAACAGACGGCACAGAATTGCAGAAGACGACACAAGAGTGTAGAATATAGCTCAATCGATGAGTAAATGGAAGATAGTCGATTTTGATTGGTTACATAATACAACGCTCATTCACAACTACAAAAGCGAAGTAGCCACTCACAGCCATTCAACGAGAGCCCCTTCAAGTTCAATGCTAACAGACTCACAGCAAGTATCACGATGTAGCTTAGACCAGAGAAGTAAAAAACCACTCTTGAGACTTCAGACAAATTGCCCTTATTCTAAAAATGTATATATTTTGATTGATGGAGTCATATTGTATGGTTGGAATAAGTGACTTACATCAACTTCAAAGGTTATAATACTATGAATTATAAAACATTTGATTTTTCTCTTGAATAGGCCTATGGTTAAAACTTATTTTAATATGACTTGCGCAGTGGCAGCATTGTAATCCGCTATTTATGAGGTTTATCGATATATTTACACATATTATACTTTGTACACATAATAAGCTAGTTTAGCCATAAATTCTAAAAATCAAAAATATTATACAAACAAATTAGTTAGTTCAAAAAATATTTCACATTGTAAATATAATGGACGTTAGATATCAGATAATAATCTTACTAAAAAATAAGAACACATTTTTCGTATGCAATAAAACCTTTGCGCATAATATAATTGTTATACAACGTTTCTTTTAAACCTTAAAAAAATTATGATCTGGAAAGAAAAGTTATATCACAGAACTAGAAGTGGCGATGGTAATAACCAGAAAAAAAGTTTAAAAAAATAATGAAGTTCATGTTGACATTCAATTGAAAAAATAAAATATCGATTCCTTACTCAATTTCTGCATACGGCTCGTCACAAATGAAGAATCCACGACGTTGCAGCTGGATAATGTCTCCCTTCTTCAACATTTTCAACATCGGGTCACCAAGCAAGTACTCTTCTTTCTGGAACAAAAATACGGACATTGTTCAAACAGATAAATATAATATATTCTCAGAAGTTACGTTTTTATCAACAAATGTCATTGCTCAGAGTTAATACACGATTTTTGTTATTGACAGCTTCTATATAGATATTGTGGTCTATTCAATAGGTCCTTAACATATTTGAAAAACATTTAATTTCGATAATTGTTTAAAAAAAGCGATAAATATATTTCTAATTAATAAGGTACAATTTTACAACTGAAAGGATATCAATTGCACAAATCATATTTTAATTGCTTCAATTGTTCCCCGATAAGTTGATGTAGTTTTTATAGAAAGAAATATATCAAAAAAAATTATTCTAATTGGATGTTAATTGTAGTAAAAAAATACATATCGATCCCAAGGATAAATATGTATCGATTTTGTATTGAATAAGTTTCACATTAGAAATAGTCATCAAGCGATTTTATATCGAGTATTACATCTCAAACTCCAATGCCGATTCGTGATTATCGACTGACGTTTTTGTCATAAAAGAAAATTTTAATAGGGACACATTTCTAGATTCGCGAGTGTAAAATATTACGTTAGAATCTTGAATTTCCAGAGAAGTGGGACTGAAACTCAGATAAGGTCCAAAGCAAGTATTCTTCTAATATTAAGAAATCTGATTTGTTTTGTGGATGTGTTTAGTAATGGTATGTGATCATTCACTATTATATAATTATTTACAATTAAACTATTAAATTATAATAAAGATGCATTAAAACAAATACATAAACTTCTTTGCCAGTGTAAAATTTACCTATGTAAAAAGATACAATATAATGTAAATCTATAGATAATTAAGATTAAGGTCACAAATATTACTGTGCATTAGTTTACAAATACATAAAAGATTCTATCACCACGGTAAACCTCTTTGAAGCCAAATTAAATAATAAAGCCACAGATAGAGGTCGCTTAGTTTGAACAAAATTTTGTTATAATTTTGGTTTGACTTATATGCTAGCATCATTTCTGACAATACATAACCCGACAGAGAAGTTACATAGTTGAGGATTTAAAAGCATAGTTGATATTATTGTAATTCAATTGATACCAAGCAGACAATTAGTAAAATAGGAATAGAATAACTCAAAAGAAAAGTCCACATGAATAGCTCTATTATCCAAATACAATTTCACACGTCTAATAAATATTGGCGGTAGATGGTCGGTGTTCCCGCTCAAGCTCAGCAAAGGGAAGGAGTACGCGACACACACCTTGGTGTCCCTGTTGACGTACTGCTTGAAGTCCTCATCCTTGACCAGGACAGGTTTGCTGATTATGTGATCGTAGAAGACGGCCACTGAGGGGGTCACTTTGCCCTCCTCACACTCCGTCAGCCAGGTCACCTTCTGGGTCTTTTTGTAGTCCTGGAAACATGGCGGCAAGACAACAACCCCTTAGTTACCGTATCGTACTACCTTTGACGATGGACTAGGATGGGAGTTGAGAATGAAATAAAAAATAGTACATTTGTAAATTACGAACGTTTTATTTGATGTGTAGCTTAGTTCAATTCAGTTATTTTTATTGGTTTAATAAATATATTTTAAAAGGGAAAATTTAAAGAAATAATCATCAAAAGTATTTTATTATAAATTTAATTTATATAATTTAAAAAGTATTACATCCTTATAAGAAAAACATATTATAATAAATAAAAAAGATTGTAACAATTTTTAAATATTACGATATGCCAATACAATACTTTATTATTTAATAACTCAGTCAAATAAAGCGAAAATTGTTATTATAACCAGAATACAAGAAATAACATAGTTGAAAAGAATTACACGAACACTGATTATATTGTCCTTCAATAACGAGAAAAAAGACAGGTAAAACAGGAATTGTTTGTGACGTATGGGGAAGAAGTAGGCTAAATAACGTCAAGCAAAAATAATCTCGTCTTTCTGAAAACGATGTCCCTTAACATTATTACGATAGTTAATATATAAGTCTCTTAGAGAACTTTATTCCACACAACTACACATGACAAACGGATATTAGGTGTATTTTTAGTTTTAGGATTGTAATCGGTTTATCGTTTTTAGAAAATAACGTTATTCATTGTTAATAATAAATCGCAATATTTAGTAACAATTTTATAATATTCATAAAATAAATGCTCATGAATTTTATCATGATAATATATATAAATATTTAACAGTTTGATATATAATATTAAAATTTAAAAAATTGGTATAATAAATAATAAAATAAAATAAAAGTTATATTTATAATTTCCTTTGTTCAGTGTTGCCGCTACACATTACACCAAATATAACATAGATAATCAAATATAAAAATGCAGATCCATAAACCTGATATTACCTCGTTAATTATTCTTCACATCTTCTAATTTAAGTATGGTAACTATGGTTGATTTATAACTTCATAGTCACATTTGGAATACAGTCACACATTTTAGTTTTTTAATTTCCGAAAACTGTTAGAAATATATATTTGAATAAGATATATCTTTTTAAACATAAACATTTATAGTTCAACGCATATTATGGTTGTTTCCTTTGGTCTCCCTGACGATCAGTGAATTCATGCAGAACAATGTTATTGTCATGTCGTCATAAAACATAGATATTTGCGATCTGTAATGTTTATGAAATTTACATTTAGAAAATTCGAACTCGGAATTATTTTTGATTATATCTTTAATCCCCCATTATTTCAATTAAATAGCGCTATGAAACCATGGAAACAACTGGAGGTAGCTATTAACTTACTGATCATGCATGTTGGACACTCAAACAAAACCATATCTCTGAAATTTACAGGAAAATATTCGCAGAAAACATTTAACCAATTTTTTTAGAAATCCTTCAAAATAAAAGATATTTACAGATATATTTTGAAGTTATTTTTCGAATATTAATTCCATTGATTAAAGTTAAATCAATTTTTTTTAAATATTTAAAGCTTTCAATACCGTATAAAAAATAACCACAACCTATTTTGTATAATCAAATTAAATTTCCGTAAAAAAAGTCATCGAACAAATTGTCACCGATCACAGCGTCTATGTCAACAGTGTCTCCCTGACCACAGCGTCTATGTCAACAGTGTCTCCCTGACCACAGCGTCTATGTCAACAGTGTCTCCCTGACCACAGCGTCTATG
>JAUZND010001372.1:0-13514 GCA_034780555.1 Coelogynopora nodosa
AGGGGGACACAAGGTGGGAGGGGGACACAATGTGGGAGGGGGGACACAAGGTGGGAGGGGGACACAAGGTGGGGAGCTCCTGTAGGTCACGAAAGGTGTTAGATGAAGTCATACTGGCAAGGTTCTTAGGCCTCTCGAAAACTCTTAAATTTTGATACATAATAAAATAAATAAAACAAAATATTTAACATTTCTTATTCTACTACTGAAATAAACATTGTTAAATCCAATACTATGAGGCGTGCTGCAAAAGATAGAGACAGTTTCAATTTCTTATATATCCAAAGTGATAGACTCTAAATTGAAAGAACTAGTCGATTGATTTATATTCATTCGTTACAATTGTGATTGATTACTCTTTATATTTTGCAAAATATGATTGAGTTAGTTAGTTATCTTTTTATCAGAGAGATTAGGACCCCTTGAATTTTGCTCCAGTTGCCTGGGGCATACGAAGTCAACACTGGTTAAGTGTAGTTGTGCAGAAATTGCCGAGTTGACATATTGAGATTTTAATCAATGTTTTAACTTCATAAGGATAGTAGAACAAGTGTGTTCATACAACTGTCGCATAGATTGCATACGTTTATTAAAATTTGATTTAAATTATAATAAAACATTCTATGAACGACAATTTAAATTTTATGACATTTTCATAATATGAATCCGGTCTGATGATGTGTGCTGTAAAGATTGCGATGTTGGTTCAACTTCTTCTAATTATCATGCAAGTGAGAATTTATACTGATTGGACCTCTGATTTCGATACTAGAATCGTAAAACAGTACAGTCAATCTCTCTGCACAAGTTAGGAGTCAGGACCATAATGGCTTCCTCAGAACTAAAATACAATGAAATTTGTTCAATTTCACTTATCCTCTTTTGTCCTATACATTTTGTATTACCGTACTATTTTTGTTGCTAAATTCCAAATGTGGCTATAATATTATATCTCTGAACACTACATTATAGGATTGTACTAGTTTAACCACCAGAGAGCTAGGTTCTTCACTAGATGCATCCTTCCTAGACTGATTCATGAATGTGTCCGTCAGAAGAAAAAAAATCAATTAAACCAGTTTTATTGTCTTCTTTCTTCTTTCTCTAAATTATTCATCAACTAAGCTGCCTATAGATTAACACACACCTACCTTCCTCCCCTCCCCCCCCCTCCCCCAAACATGCTGATTCATTTGAACTGCAATAATATATTATTTAGCTAGTATAAGTGGTATTTAGTTCCAGTATAATATATCTTTTCAATATTTGGTGTTGTATTTTAATTTGTTGGTTTTTGAAGTCGAAATCACACCGAAAAAACGCGCAACGTGATGGCAGTTCAGTAAGAGTAATGTTGATTGATTTAGATGTTGCGTTCCTTGTTTGACGTTGCTTTTGACAGTTTAATATTCCACCTTATTATGTTACAGAAATCCTGGTAATATTCCCTGTGTTTTGCTTTTGATTTACCTGTTCTTTTGCTCATAATTCAATTTCCTTGTCATTTACGCGAACACATTTCGAATAGCGTTTGGTTTTCATCACTCACTCTGGTGTAGAAAGATTAGATGTTGAGATGGGATATGGAAATCTTTCGTTAAAACATTGTATTTGTAAGATAAAGTACAGGGCAATTAAATGAATTCAAAACGTGTGTAGCAATCCTGCTTATTATATTATAATATATAAATAATCGAATATTGATTTTTTGTTTTAGAATAATTTTACTTTTTCAGTCCTGTGCGTTTTTTTAGATTAGCTTGGACAGTTAAAAGGTACCTGTTAGTTTAATTTTACAAAACGTGCGACTATAATTTTGTACTTCTAATTGAAAAGAAGTACCATGTCTGATCTATTGTAGCTAATGTTGGTTGTTACTAAACATCACTTCGTTTGATTATTAAAATTTTTCTTTATTATTGTTGGACATCAGTGTAATATTCATGGACGCCGAACATGGAACCCCCCCTCATTTAAAGCTGGGTGGTCGCACCTCTGATTCTGATTTGTTTTGTTTAAATATATTTTTATGTTCGGTAAGGCTAGAGATGAATGAGCCACAGTTTTAAGCACTTCAATTTTACAAAGCAGTAACATAATAATTAATATGTTTAAAAATTCACAAAACTAATGTGTATCAAATTTAATTGAGTTCACAAATTTCAACCTTATTGTTGGAAGCGCTAAATATAGTCAGCTGTGTCAACTTGAATACCAATTTTGTCCATTTGACATTTGTGAAAATACAGTACAATTATCTGAACAATTATTATTGCTCATGATATTATGTTATATTTCGAATCATTTTTATATATATTGCACTGAATTGCAGGACTTCAATTTCATTTGATTTATTGGATTATAAATAAATACCTAGATCGGCTTGCAACTGTGCATCACTCACTCCCTACTATTACAATCCCTACTCCCCCCTTCTTCCTCTGCCTCCTCTGCTCCCTCTTCATCCTCTCTCTCCTCTCCTTCCTCTTCATCCTCTCTCTCCTCTCCTTCCTCTTCTTCCTCTCTCTCCCTCCACTCATCTTTCACTCTCCCTCCTCTGCTCCCTTTCCCTATTCTCTCTCTCCTATCCCTTCTCTCTCCTATCTCTCCACTTTTCCTCCTCTCTCCTCTCTCTCCACTTTCCCTCTTGTCTCTCTCCTCTCCCTTCTCTCTCCTTTCTCCACTTTTCCTCCTCTCCCTCCTCTCTCCTCTCTCTCCACTTTTCCTCCTCTCTCCTCTGCCTTCTCTCTTTCTCTCTTCTTTCCCTCCTCTCTTTATCCTTCCTCCCCAGAGTCAAGCCTCAGAGACGGAGTACGACCGCATGAACAGTGATGTTGGCTCCTCTGAATCCTCCTCACTGGGAGAGGAACCAGCAGTTCAGGAGCGCACACAGGACCCCTTCAAACCACCTGAAGACCCCTTCGTGCTCTGGTATCGAGAGACGCATAGAGAGGTATGTTCTGAATTGTTATACCTGTTAAGCGAAATTCAAACAGTCACAGAGAGCATTAATTTGCATATGATTATGAAACTCTCAGTCTAGCCAAATTTATAATATTTTGAAAGTTTTTATTAATATAAACGTAGTGGCATCGTTAGCGAAGGGCAATTGATTATTTAGTATGTTTATAGATGATGAATATTAAAAAACAACATACGATCGAAGTTGAAATTATTGATTTTTGTCATTTAAGCGTTAAAATGTTCACATTACACAGCGATTGTGCCCATTTGATTCACTTCTAAAATCACAAATTTGATCAATATTCTGTTGAGGATGTCTCATTATATGTATTACATGGATCATGGATGCGTATAGGTAGGCTACTAGTTGAACTTCATTCTGAATTTTAATTCTTTTTTGTTATATCTCTTATACGTGAATTCAATAACCAAATCAGTAAAATTTAAATTAAAAAAATGAACACATTGCTTGGACGTGGACAGCCACCCCAATGTCACTAACAATTAAAACATGACTGAAGTTGATGAACTTTTTCTAATTTTATATAAAAATGCAGAACATGTATTCGTCTTGACTGTGAAGTGTTCACGGGAATTGTATTGTAATTGCTTCCTCTTCACTTCACCGTTAGATATTCAGACATTGAACTCATGCCAGTGTGACAATTAACTCTATCCACAGCTAGACTGCAGTTCTTCCGTCCTTAAATGATAGATCACTGCTAACTAACTCTGTCTGCCTATCCAATCCATGTGTATAGTAGATATTTACCTAGAGCTGATTGAGAGGGGTGAGGGTTTTGGTCTAGTTTTATAATTACCTTTTTTACGCTGAATATTTAAAGACATGTTAAATATACTTCTTTTTAGGGTTTACACGTGATATATATGACACAGTAACGATATCATGCAATTCGTCTATAAGTATTCCTTATATCTATGCTTTAAACATGAAGTCGGAGATTTCATTATTCACGCGATAAATGTATCGTATGCTTATTATTTTCACTATAAGATGCAAGTCATTAAATTCAATATTTTTGTCACAATCGATATTTTTAAATTTGAACTGTTTCATAACCTAGTTACATAGACTGCACTAATGCTACAAATTAATATTCATCTTTTGTAAGTAGTTAAATATGTCAATTAGAATATAATTAAATAAATATGGTTTTCTATTCAAATTGAATGCATTTAGGTTTTTGTAATTACACATGTATAAGACTTATTACATATGATAATATTATATATAAGACTTTGACGATTAAATCACTTTTGTTTTTATGAAATAATATTTGCGATTTTTGGTTACACCCTAAGTAGTTTTTATGGTGATTCGATTTGGTTAAACTCTAGTTGTCATGGTGATTAGATTTAAGTACACTTCAGTTGTTATGGTGATTAGACAACATTTCAAGTTCTTAGTGTGATGTTGATTATTAATATTGGTTTGAAATTGTTTGTTGTCTTGGTTACAGGGTGGAGGATTGCAGCAACAACAACATCTCTCGACAACTCAAACTGGTAAGCTGATATCATTAGTGGTAGAGGAAGGTGTTCCGCTGTATCAAATTATAACGCTCCTTGCTTTATAATTTTTAGTCACTAGTGATATCTTCTTCTTGAGTTGATAGGAGACCTTGTAAATAAGTTTATAAATGAATAGTGTGTTTATATTTTCTAAGCATAAGTTTTTAACGATTTTTTTATTGAATTTTATCCGCATAAATGAAATATTAAATAACTATTCTCGAATCAAATTGCAGTTGAGTACAGTTCCTGTTTATTTGGAACTAAAACCAACCAAGGTTTGAAAAGATCCATGTTTTGCAAAATAAGAACAGGTCTGCGAAAATGTTTTTAATCTTTTGGTAGTTTTCTAGGAAAATGATAAAGCTGAATGTGTGCTTTATGAAAAGTTATGTTACTAGTAATTATAAACATTATTATGATTTTTTATGATAGTTATTTGTTATATTTCAGAAGTACACAAAAGTTGTAAAAAATGCTCGCAATATTGATGATGTTCTTGACAACTGTAAATATGACGAAGTAATTCTATCTTTAAAGTTTAGGAAGAGCCAAAAAAAACTATCACATAAAGTCAGCGAAAAACGATTCTTTCATGTTTTGCAATTGATGTTTTATGATCGTCTCTGTCTAGATAAACTTATATTAATTTCAATTATTATTCAATGTTTTCTTTATTTAATTTATGACATGATATAGAACGGGTTGGTTTAATTAAAACTTATTCGATGGTTTTAGATGAATCTGATAACTTTAACTGAACTGTTTAATCTAGTTTTATATTTTCCTTCACATACATCTTTAAGGAATTATAGTCTACACATTTCATTTGGAGTGAATTAATGTACGGAGTATCTATCGCTTGAATAAATTACAAATTTGAATTGCAACCACGTTTATTCATTGTCTCTTCCTTAATTAATAAATAATGCGTTAATCAATAATTATAATATTTTTATATTCAATCAATTATTCTTACTTTCTATCATATATTCTTAAATTAAATATATAATATTTAGTTTGAGCAATTTAATGTGATCATTTTTAATAAATACCTAACAAATATATATTTTTGAGAAATATGACTTGAAACTGTCATCTATTTTTTGAAAATATTGTAAGCTTCTTTAAAGTTATCTAAATTATACTCAATGTATTAACTCAATTATTCTAGATTCTGTTTCTCCAGTACCAGACTGAATAGATGAAATGTATATAATATATTTCCCAGGAATACCTTTAATATTAGAATGAGAAGAGTAGGTTTACAGTTCTGTTTGTATAGCCAACCTTCCAACTTATAAGCTACCCATATACGTAACGCTGTACCCTCCTGAGTTGATATCTGGTAATCTGTTCCAGTGAGCTGCTACATCTGGGAGGGATCTCAGCTCAAGAAACTCGATCTCACTCTCCTTGATATCGGCTGGAGCATCATTCAGGTGGGTGGCAACTCCCCTTCTGACTGTCCCCATTGTCAGGGCTTCTAATCTATCGTTCCTCTAATACTGCTGGGTTACCTACCATGCGAAGAGTTCAATTCTGTCATTTAGCTATGAGCGCATGTTCTAGGTTGCCCCTCGACTTAGGAGACTGTGAGGCTAGTTAACATCAACTCACCTGATCTATTATTAATTAACACTAGCTGTACCGGGCGGTTTTAGAGAGCCTAATTTGTCAGAATTTGAGTATCTAGGGAATATGGTGTCATCTTTCATGGCGACTGTAAATATCTAATTAGTTGTCTAAAGGTCTATCCTATTTTTGATTATAATTCATGAAATTGTACCAAAAGGTTCTCAATTTGTATCAAAGAATATTTAACAAAAATAATTAATGCATGAATGTAAATGATCAATAATTGATCATTGAGGTTTTAACCTAAAATCTTTAATGCTTTTTCCTGAAAGGCACAAGATTAAAAAAATTTATTTTAAAAGTATTTTTCTGCTAATTCTGAGTCGCCTATTACGTCAGTAATTTCTGCAATGTCTATGAACATATTTCGATTAGAAGGTGCCTTAAGCTAGTAATGTTGGTAATACTATTAAGCAGATGTTGACAATTCCAGACGATAACTTTTGTATATTTCGAGTAGTAATCAGTAAAAAGGCAGTAGGTCAGTTTGACTCGCCTCAAACAGATTATTCGTGTGTTTTCTTTATGTATGTCAAAAAACTCTTGTTACAAAACCACGAATTTAAAACATTAAAAAATTATTTATGAATTAGTTAATTTTTGACGATTCAAATTTTAATAACAAGTTTATACAATATTCTCTCTCATAGGATGTTAGAAAAAAGTTACCAATTGTAAATTAGCGTTTTGTTACTTAAACAGTTTTACATATAATATAGGTATGTTAAATAAAAAATTGTTTATATATATATATAGTAGTTTATAAATACTAAATTTCATTATCATAAATTATTGTCTTCTATAAAATAAGGATTTGTGACAAATAATCTTATTGTTGTTTATTATTTTTTTGTCAATAACTAAATAATAGTAATTTAATTTACAAAAGTTAAGTCTGTTTTTAATATTATGTTGTTATAATATGTGAAAATTATATAATTACTTAATTTGTAAACTTAATTTTATAAATTTTGATAAAATAATTATATAAATATGTTATTGTTTAATATTTAAATTACATTAAAAATCAAGAATAAATTATTCAATAACTTTCAATTTTATATAAACCTTTTACTATTAATATATTTTATCAACTTTTAAAAACCTTAATACATCATATGCATACATACATATATACATAATACATAATGCATATTATGCTAAAATTCCGGTTGCGCCTTTCAGCGTATTGTTTACATTTGCGTTCGCTGTTTTTCTCGACAAAAATTGCACCTTTAATGTCTCGACTATACGAAGGAAACTTCAAATCAATTACGGGAAGGTTAGGCCGTTATTTTTAATTGACTGATATCTCTTCACTGGTCGTCTGCGCGCATCCAGTGACTCCAACCTCCAAATTAAACTGAACTAACTTTCAAGAAATGTATTGATCCAGTTGAGGCATCCGACCTTCGATCCGATCTGTAACTGTGGACTTCCACCGGTCCACGTCGAACTAATTATCTTATTTCTACAAAGTAAAGTTAATTTAACTTATTTTTAATGATTTTAGACGCCGTCGCAGGTTATGACTGCTCCCGTTCAATATTTCAGTATCTACTGATCTATTTGTTGGTCACAATGCATGACTATTTAGTTTAAAAGTCTATTTTGGCCAACTTGCTGTTCAGTTGTAGCCTATAATTACATGCGCGTATTATGTTTTGCCAACACAACCATTAATATTATTGATTTAATTAATTATCTCCTTCATTCATTATTGATTGCAATTTTCGCCTTCGGGTCGATATATTACTGTATATTATCATGTTTAAATGATATTTTGGTGAAGATATTTTCTATTTACTTCAAATATATTCGACCATTTAAATGAAATGTTTGTATTTCGATGAATTGTTAGTGATGTTACTTTCATTTTATTGATTGTACAATCATAGATTTGTATAAATCAGTCTGCCTTGCTCAAAATATATATATATTGATTTTATTGTCTGACTATAAATTATATTATCAATTCGAACAGGAGGACCATTTAAAAAGTTCACAATTGAACTATAGTCACTGATTATAAAAAAGAAAACTGATAGCATTTTGTCGTTAAGTTTCTATTATGTCTATCAATAGTGATACATTATGAAATATATTATGGTATTTTGATACTTCAACCAGAACTGGAGATATAATCACCTACTCCCTTTTTGTAACTTACGCCCTTTGGATTATAACGCCCGCGAATTTATTATTAAGATATTAGTAAATCATAAAATTCTAATTATTTATAGAACGTGATGTACAAACGCAGCTAGCGGCCAAGTGTCCCATTTCGTTGGAACGGTTATGACTATATTTAGAACTATTTTTATTGTCCCGACATTTTAAACTATGGCATGATTAATGCATGTTTTTAGTTATTTATTTCTGGTAGACGAAATTAGACTGATGTTCGCCATTGGCTTATTTACTGTTTTAGTAGCTAAACATGTCATTAGAGACTTCGCCTCTGTACTTCACTCTAATATCCTAAAAATATCCCTATATTAACTTTGGAATGTTGTTTTTTTTATAATTATATATATTTTTTAAACATGTTGTGTTCCTTTATAAAACAAGATGATAGTTGTGTTTATAATACATGTGAACCCCACTAGATGAAGCATATACTACATTTACATACATATAGCTGTTAATATTATATTTAGAAGATGTTGCCTGGAGCTATTGCATTAATAAAGTTATTAAGTGATAAAATTCTATTTTTAGTAAAACAATCAATTAATAAAGTGACGCAATCAAATATGAATTTATTACATTTTTACAGATTGATCGCTTTTTTAAACTAATAATTGTTCCTGGCTAGGATTATAAGCAAAAATGTATAAAACGAAACCATGCATAGCAATTCAATACCACAACGGTTGCCACGCACAACAACCCATAACTGTTGCCACAACCCCTCCTCACAATCCCTTCCCCACAACAGGCGGTGGAACGGCACACCGCCGACGCCGACTACATTCGTTTCTCCTTTGGCTCGGCCCTCCTGCTCTCGCTAATGCCTCTCCTATTTCGTCTCTTCGATCGTCGCTCCTTGCTGGCTCAGCTGCCCGGATATTTCTATGAGGCATCGCCGCCCGCTCTGGTCACCTTGTTGTGGGACCTTCCAGCCATTCTCTTCGTGTCACTCTTTACCAGTCGCACCGCGTGAGTAGTAAGGCTAGCGGTCGTTCAGAGTCCCCCTTACCCCCTCTTTTCTGCTACTTAGAGTTGCCAATCAGAAATTTATGAGTAAAACTTGCATAAAAGAGTTTGTTTTCTTTCGGATATTTATTAATTTACGGCTCAACAGTTTTCAAGATTTTGAGGATGCTATAATTTAGTTATAAAAAATATTGACAAATATTAAGCTTTTATATATTAAGGTGCTTAAATTGATGTTATTTTATCTTTTAAACTAAATGATCAAAACATTTGATTACGATATTTAAATAAATTATTTAAACTATATAATAAACCACACCTCATTTAATATATCATTTTGTGCAATATATGTAATGTGTGAATAATATCTGACCAATTCTCTCTCCCTCTCCAGCGCAAACAGCATAATATTGATCGGTATCCTGCTACGATTCAGTCTCTACATGATTGTTGCTTTCCTCCTCTGTGTTGCTGAGCGAACATTTGAACAGGTGTGAACACAGACGATCTCTCTCTTTCTATTTCTCATGACTTAAGTATATTTATCTTATGTTCTGTTATTGATGTGCGGTCGGTGTCGATGCTGCGTTAGTCTATTTATAGCTTGCCGAGATCGTAGAATTCACCTATGTTCTACTACTAGTACTGTTGTCTCGACCTTGGAAAACGTGAAATGACAGTTTTTTTTGGATAATCAGAGAATTGGGATTAAGTAAAGTTGCATTCTGGAAAAAATTACTTTTTAACGAAATATTTGATTTGCATAATTTAATACATTTAAATGTTTTTATTATAAAATAATCCGTATCATACAATGTAGCTTATCGCCATAGTAAATCCTTGTATACCTATATATTTTAGATATTGAATGATATCTAGAACCAAATTCAAGTTTCTAGATATGTATCCTACTTTTTGACAGTGGGTTAAAGAAATGCATCCTAAAGCCAAGCCTTCTCCATTTATCTTTTTGTAAATGGCACTGTGTTGTAAACATATCTCCAGATGGGAAGTTTTGGGTCGAAAATGTTCTACAGTGTAACACCTAGGTTAAACAAGATACCTTATATGTAGAATACCACAAATGTCTATCAGCATTTGTTCTTTGAAATGCAAAATTGTCACGAATGCGAGTTCCTTTTCACCAAAACAATAAAAAACATATATACCCCTGTTTGTTTACGGCTACTAGTGGAAGCCAACCGATTACCGATCAAATCAGCTGATGAATCTAAAAAGCTTTTCAATTTGGAACATTATTGGAAGATATGGCCCTCTTAAGCAATTTGGAACATTATTGGAAGATATGGCTCTCTTAAGCAATATGGAACATTATTGGAAGATATGGCTCTCTTAAGTAATTTGGAATCATTTAATATCAATGAAGACATTCGATGTTTTCTATGACCACTTACTTTTGTATTTTATTTGCCCCCCCCCCCCGCAGAGGTTGCAGTACGCCAAGCACTTCTGCTACCTGACCTCTAGTCGACGGGCCCGCAAGTACTATCTGCCCCACTTCCGGCTGAACAAGGTGCGCAACATCAAGTTCTGGCTGTCTCTCCGCTCCTATCTGAAGAAGCGGGGGCCGCAGCGCTCGGCAGATAGTATTGTAACGGCTGCCTTCTACCTCATCATCTCCATGGCTTCCATTCTCTGTGGACTGGTGGGTTCTGGTCTCACCTCACCAGCTGTTGGGGGTGTTTGTTTACTCACAGACTTCGTTGTAGTTTAGTTATTTTTATAAAAAAAATTTTTATAAAAAATAATAATTTTTTTATTTTTATTTTTTTTTATTAAAAAAATTTTTTTTTAATTTTTTTAAAATAATTAATAATTAATTTTTTTATTAGGTCGTTTGTTTATTAGAGATTCGTGTTACAGTTTGTTTCACATTTAATAATTAGATGTTTTCTCATCGTGGTTCGTACAGCCCCTTAATATCACTTAAATTGTTTTACATTATATATTATATTAAATTATTGCTCATTTTATTTGTTCTTCTAGTGGCGTCAATATCGTGTCCTGTGAAAGATAAAGAAGCTTTGATTTCTGTTATACGAAAGAGATAGACTCTAAATTGAAAATTGAAAGAACTTGTCGATTGATTGATATTCATTCGTTACTCTTGTGATTACTCATTACATGTATTAATAGATTTTGATCCTACTATTGATTATTGTATTTTGTTAGTTATCTATTTAATCAGCGAAAACCCTTTCTCATGCTCCAATATTCTTAGAAACGTAATAAATGGTTTTATGATTAAAACGGGAAGGAAAGTTCCGAATTAACCATTTCTTTACTACTAATATATATACATAATGTACATCTTGTGGTCTATAACGGATAGCATGAGACAGTGTCATGTCTTTGTGGAGTATATCATTGTTTCTCATCGTATATGAAATGGTCAACAATACGCTTATGACTTGTGTAGTCGATGATATTATCAATAAGACAACACGATGGGTTTAGTACAGTCAACAGAACCCGCTTCTTTATGAACCTCGGCTACCCTTTGAACTGAAAGCAGACACGATATCCACTCCGTTACAATCCGTTACTCTTCTAATGGAAGTGGACTGTTATTTGATAATTTAATAAATGTTAATATGTCGGTCCTGCTCTTATTTGCAGAATTAAAAAAATAATAATTGAGATTTAGATTACTACACACCATTGTCAGTATATTAGCATATTGGTTTAAAGCAGTGAATTAATTTGTTTACAGAAAGCTGAATTGACATGTGTTAATTAGTGTTTATAGTTGATATGAAGGGAATGCAGTGCTATAATGCTGTACGATGCAACCTGAGGAGAAATAGATTAATGTTGTGTTACCACTTAGTTATTCGTTATACTTGTGGACTATGGTCGGAATGTAATCGTATGTTTGATATTTTCTCAGATATGCTGTGAAACGTCTCAAAATATGTTACGATTCATGTATGCGTTCGTTATAACAGACCTTAAAATGTTTATATTGATCAACTAAATATTTCTAATAATATTGGAGTGAATATTGACTGGATAATCTATAGATAGCAAAGTATATTTGAATTGATTGGAAACATTAGGAAAAATCAGCTCACCAGATCGAAAAAAAGAAATAAATCAGAAATATAACCAGAGTATTATGACATTATTTTTGTAATTAGTGGAGGACTAATTAATTGTCTGCTATATAAAAATGTCATTAATTTTAATAATTTTTGTTGGAACTCTGGCATTAACTATTTGAATTTTTTAATGTTTTTTGCAAAAATTATTCCTAAAAAAATATCGCATCCTACTTTGAGGTGCAGCAGTAATATGTGTGGTAATTAATATAATTGTATAAACATTGTATTAGTATGACAAATAAAGACAAGTAATGGTCACTGTGAGGAATGCAAAAGAAAAACCACAATAAAATTTAAAGGTGAAAGCTTGGATATTTTGTAATAATTGTAATAAACTTAACATTTTATTGTGGTTTTTCTTTTGCATTGTATTTGCTGATTTAATATCTCACATAATACTTGTTATTGGTAGAGTAGTATGTGACAGTAAATGAGTATAATAGTGATGCAAGCCATAATCTTATCTCCTCTTGTGCCAGATAATACAATCCACTGGAGCAGTGGCGGGACATATCCTCTGTTGGGACCTGCTTGCCTGCTCCATCTTCCTGGGACTGGCTCTGCTCCGGTTCCTCTCGTTGGGCACCAAGATCACAAAGAAGTACCGTAATCTCTCCGTGCTTATCACAGAACAGGTGACTGACAACACGAGTGTCTTTCTCTATGTTGCTTTCGTTTAGTGGAGCAGGGTTGAAGTTGAAAGCATAGATGTGGCTTAAATTACATTTGTAGTTAAAATATAGATTATGTAATGGAATTTCTTTTACAATCTTCGAAAAGTCTTTACATTTTTAATTGCTTTTAAATTTTTTGTACGAACCCTGACATTACCTATAATTAAAATTGTGTAAGTTTTTGGCCGTCGGTAACCGCTTTGAAAATTTGGCTGGTACTGAAAATTTTATAAAAATAGCCTCATTAGATTTTGAGTACCGGACGATATTTTATGAATAAATAAATAACTCTTTTGTGAAACTATTGATATATGTATATATTTATATTAAAATAGATATTATACCAGAGGTGTTTACCATTACGGATTTTGCGGAGTAATTACTGATTTTAACCTCAATTCCGCATTGTCCCTTCTAAATT
>JAUZND010001373.1:0-13513 GCA_034780555.1 Coelogynopora nodosa
GCGATTAAGCATGGGGTAAAGATTTTCGACATAAAAAGAAGAACTTGTCTTCGCCCGGATTGGTCGGCCAGGGGAATCGGATTTTTTCTTCAGCAGCAGCACTGTGATTGCCCATCAGGCATTCCGGGTTGTTGTGAAGACGGTTGGCAAATCACACTGGCTGGTTCCCGCTTCTTGTTGCCAGCTGAATCGCGCTATGCCCCAATAGAAGGCGAAGCGCTTGCAGTGGCATGGGGACTTGAGCAGACCCGCTATTTTACTCAAGGCTGCGACAACCTGGTTATTGTCACCGACCATAAGCCACTTGTCAAGATTTTTGGCAATCGCACTCTTGATGAAATTCACAATTCTCGACTCTTTCGTCTCAAGCAAAGAACTTTGCCTTGGCGCTTTGAGATTCATCACCTGCCCGGCGTATCCAATCTAGCGGCTGATGCGGCATCTCGTCACCCTTCTAAGACCGGGACAGTTAACTCCTTTTCCCTATATCCCGTCGGAATCCCAGACGCTTCGGAAGAGGCCCTCAGCGCAGCTATTCAGCGTGACGCAGGTGGATTTACTTCGCTATCTTGGCCTCGTTTGGTAGAAGAAACTGCATCAGACCCGCCTCTCGCTCGTCTTCTCTATCTTTTACAGTCTGGCCTTCTCTCAGACGTTCGTCATGGACCTGACGTTGCTCAATACTGGGGAATTCGTGAGTCGCTCTACACGACAGACGGTGTTGTCATGTATCAAGACAGGGTCGTCGTTCCTCCATCTCTTCGTCAACAAGTCCTTCGACACCTCCATTCTGCTCATCAGGGTGTCTCCACAATGGAGCAGCGCGCCAGAACGATTGTTTATTGGCCAGGGATGTCCAAGGACTTCCAAGAGTTTCGCGATAAGTGCTCCGACTGTAATCGTAACGCACCTTCTCAAGCAGCCCTGCCACCAATCACAGTGTCTCCACCCTCTACTCCATTCGAGTCAATTTTTGCCGATTACTTCGACTATGCTGGCCGCCACTTCCTCGTAGCAGGCGACCGCCTTTCTGGCTGGGTTGAGGTGTTCAGCTGCCCTTCTGGCACAAGTCAGTCGGGTGCAGCTGGTCTAATTGGCCACCTTCGCTCTCTGTTTGCAACTTACGGTGTGCCCTCTGAACTTTCAAGTGATGGTGGCACTGAATTCACCGCAATAAACTAATTAAGGAAATAATTATGTAATCATTACATTTGCTGTGATTACTAACTCATTATGTTATAAAACAATTACGGATAACAATTAATTAAAATAAAACATTACGTTAACAATTATTAAATGGATGTAAAACAATAACAAATAATTAAACTATTTGAACCGATTTAAATAATAACGACATATGTTTATTTTTATTTGATTATGTTATTATTATTATGCATAATTTATAATTTATTATCTTTTATTTTTAATCATATCTTAAATTTGTTTAACTAAATAAATTATTTGTTATCGTTATAGTAACTGTAATACTACGAAATTTAAAAATATTAAAACAAAAGGTCGACCTAAATATTAACAGGTATTAACTGTTTTTTCTGGTTATCTGTAGTTTATTAGCTATTTTTTAAATTAGTGAAACTACTTAAAGTATGTCACTAATATAATTAATCCAAATAATGCAATCGTGATTGTAAATAATATAATAAATCAAACATAATATACTTGTTAATTATTTTTTAAGAAAATAACGTTGTCTTATTATAATACAAGCACCTTTTTGTTCATTTTAGGACAAAGGCTATTATTATTATTATCCGTTTAAATATTATAGAATGTACTTTTTTTGAATCTTTAATATATTGGTATATATTTCTTTTACTTAAAATAAAATTAATATATTAATTAAACTAATTTTAATTGAATCTGCATTCAAAACAAACAAGAATGTTTTTAAATAATCATCATATTCATTTTAATAATTTAATAGGAATAAAATTGTCAATTTAAACAATTATATATAAGTATACTTTTATAATTATATATAATATATATATATATTTCTATAATATTCTGTATCTTTTATATTAAATAAAAATAAATAAAATGTTAAAGATTATATGAAAATTTTAAGTTTATTAGTTTTTGTTGATTGATTTATGAATTTTTACCAAATATTAAACCTTTATAAATTTTATATATTGTAACTTTTAATAATGAATTTTTACCAAATATTAAACCTTTATAAATTTTATATATTGTAACTTACTTAACATATTTAAAACTAAAACAATATTCTGTTAAAAAAGGCTCCACTATTTAAGATTTTATTAATCTTAAAATATATTTGTAACTTATATAAAATTATTTGCATATATAAATATATGTATAAGGTATAATATTATACTGTATATTCTGGGTATTCTGGAATTGTCATTTTGCTATTACAGAAAAGATTAGTAATAAATGTTCTTATAATATAAACCAATATTGCCTAATCTTAACTCTGACTAATCTGTACTTCTGGCAATTACATACTAGTTTTAATTACAACATATGTATGTTAATAATATAAAATTATTTATCTAATTCAGACTCTTTCTTTTATAGAATAATAAGTATTAGTTTTCTTTGTTTTAGCCATCTGAATACTAGGAATTGTGATATATTTTAACTACATATAAAACAGGTCTGTAAAAAAAAGATAAAATATTTCTACATTTACATAATCTATGCTCATGGATGACATAATTGCATATATACTACTTTAGATAAGTTAGCTGATAATTTTTTTATATATGGAAAAAAATTTAAAATATATAAATAATAGTGAATGGATGCATGAATGATACAGTGTTTCAATAGTAACTATCATAAGTGACTTACAATATGTCTCTTATTGGCATATAATGAAAAAAAAAAATTAGCCTCAATTTACTAGATTCACTGTATCTAAAAAAACAGGGAGTAATTTGGCAACCACAACAATACATCATTTCTTTTAATATGTTCACTTAAAACATTTTTTTATACTCTTTTATAAATATGGTCACCTAATCCAGACATCAGCTATACTGCACTTTTCTGTGCATTTTAGAAGTCCAAATTAACTAAAGAAGACTAAACTTAATTTTATAAAAATAATAAAATCTTAATTCATTACAGAAATAGATTTAGAGGAAAAAGACACATACACAGAATATTCCAAAAATAAAGCAAGTTAGAAACAAAAGTATATATTTTAATTTTTTTGTGATTTCACTATAAATTAGTTTAAATATATAAAGAAATACATACATAATTTTAACTTTTCTACTTTTTCACATTTGTGTTATTTTTTGGAATACTCTGTATAATAGGATCTTCCTTCCTATTATAAACCTTATTTTCTTTTAAACATGTCATAGCCTATTGATGTCCTTTTATTAAATTAAGTATTGATATATTCAATGATTATGTCTACCTATTATGATTTATTGCATATGTCATTATGTTATGAAGAAAAGTGCATTATTAAATATATTTATTATTTTATTCTAATGAGTATGTTATAATCTGTATATGCTAAATAAATTCAGCCTGACATAATTTATATTATTTTAATAGAAAACATTAAAAATTAATGAAATACATTTAACTTTCATTAGAATAGATAAGATATCTGTATTTATCAAGTATAACTAATAGTACATAAATATAGGACAAAATAGTAAAATATTTTTCTATATAATAAAATGTTATAATAAAATATCATAAACAATAATATATATGTTCTGTAATTCATAAATGTTCTATAATCAATAATATGTAAGTGTATTTAAGATATGTAATTTAATAAACAGAATAGATTATATAATTGCTGTTTTGAATGATTAACATACCATATTTTCAATACTTTTATGTAAAGCAATTTTATATTTTCTATTGTGAAATTTTTTTAAGGTGCATTGTATGAAAATAAAAAACATTTGATTAAATTCGTTTATTGATTTGTAGGTGAATATTTTCATTAAAAATAAAAATGTTTTACAGGAAAATATTTAAAAGATGATACATTATTTATACAAAATTACATTGATAGGATGATTATAATAAATAAGTATTGATCAATTTTACCATACATTGATTGATAAGACATAAATTATGTGCATGCTATATATACAAATAGCCTTTATATCTATAGGTTATGATTAAATACTTAAGATTTGAGTTTATATATGATTATGCATTTTTATAAATACCTAAATAACAAAATTTCACAAAAAATACAGTTTTATTCCTAATGCATGCACACACAATGAAATATTAGTTACCCAAACCTGGATAACATTTATATAACTTATATAATTGATGCAATAATGTAAACTTTATAAAGAAAATAAGCAAGTGGAAAATACATTGAAGTGGATTAAACATATTGAATTAAGAAATTGGTTTTACTGGGATGTGTTGATAATTGTATATAGATGGTATGCATGTAGTATGTATATATTTGTAGTATGTATATAATAGTATGTTTATGTTAATTTTCAAAATTGGAAATAATTCATTAGTGGTCCTAAATGTTTATTGATTAATTATACATTTTTCATTGATTCATTATATATTTCCTTTATTTTAAAATTATTTTTAGTTTAATGTGTTTCAAATTTATATAAAACTTTGATAACTGATTATTCAAAAATATATATTGTTCATATCATTTTTTTGTAAAATATATATATATATAAATAAGTGGAATTTAATTTTTTTAATATATGCAGATATATTGTATATATTTTAATTGAGTTTTTTTAATGCAATTGTTTTAAAACTATTACATTTTGTTTTCATTATATAATTATTTGTAATTATAATTTTCAAATAACTGCATATATTTTTGAAACTCTATACACATATTTAAAGTATCTTAATATCGCAATACTTTGGTTACAAATTTATATTATAAAGTAGGAATTAATCAATAGTTATGGTTTTATATCTGGTTGTATTTAATTTAAATCATATTGTTTTAATGGAATTGTTTTGCATTTATTGTGTATACATGTGTTTGCTATATTTATATACATATATTTTCACTTTGTATTTACAAGCTTTCATATATAAAGTAAAGTTGAATTTTTTATTTACAAACTTAATTTAAAAAATTGAAATAAATTTAACTATTTGAAAATTAAAAATATTATCTATTTTTTCTGAGTTGTGTGAATTAAATTTTATAGTAATCATGTATTGATAAAATTGTTTTGATCAATAAAACTGCAATTTAAAATGATTTTAATAAAATATACCTTTCTGTGTGTTAAAAGCATATTTGAAATACTAACTGCTAAATTAAATACTATTACTTATTCTATTTAATAATAGAGATAACATGTCTCAGGACGATCTTGCTGAACATGAGTGAGTTTGTTGACTTATTGTAATTTGTTTGACCCTGTTTTCTCTTTGAAAATTTGAAACACCAATTCTATATATTATGTTGTATATTTAACTAATAATGTACGTTTATTCACTTTTTACTAATTAATTAGTTAACCAAATGTTGTACATTTTGATAAATGTTTTATTAATTATATACATTGTCTAGTATTTATTTTATATAAACTTTAGATTATTATTATGGTTTACTTATTATGTTAAAAGTAACTTCTATTCAGTTATTTATACACAATTGTTAAGTATTATTTGAAGTTGTTCATGTTTAAATTTTATTTATTTACTAATTGTATTCTGAGATATGACTATAATAAAACTTTATTCTAAATGTTTTTCTGCAATATTTACAAGAATAATTTATATTATTATATTCATTTATTGTTTTCAGATTAGAAAAAAACCAAACATCAGTTGAGAACGAAAAATCAATGGATGACTTTATAAGCCGTTACAAAAATGTTACCAACAATAAACCCAATGAATTTGTATTGGCTATTTGTGAAAAAGACGAGGATTCAGATGAAAAGTATGAATATATATATTCTGCTTTTATATTTAAAACAATTAGTTTAGAAACATTATTTACTAAAGCGTACAGATTATGTATGTCAGTAAAATATTATATTTTGGGTAGGCTTGCTATAACAAAATAAAGCAATTTTTATTGTGATTATTCTAGATAACTACATGGTAATACTACATGGTTTAAAACACGAAAAATATATAATATTTTAAAAATATATCATTTATATATCTGATTGATTAATACAATATAATCTTTTATTTAGCGAGATATTTCTGAAGCTGTGTGGCAATAACCATTTGTTCACAAGTACAAAGCTCACGGATGAAGACATAGGTGGCGTCGTAAACACTTTAATAGGAGATCGTTTTGTCACTGGACTTGATCTACGGTACAATAGAATTACAGATAAAGGGGCAGAATTAATTGGATCGTTACTTCAGGTAAGGCTCGATTGATCACCCATTTGAAATATGGCTGGGATATGAGAGAAATTGCATATTTCAATATTAAATATTTGAATTCTTTGATATTTATGAATAAATTAAATATCTCCATGTTATATACGTTTATATAATAGAGGAAAGAATTGATTGGTTGAATTTTTGTAAATGTCTGTTAACTACAAATATTTATTTAAATATGTTTCTTTATTCAACGAGTTAAACAAAAACTATGTCTATGTTTTAATGATGATCTACGAATAGCTGAAAATTTAAGCTGAATTAATAGCAACGTATACCCCGGAATAACTCGGTGGTGCTGCACAATAACTGTTAATGCTGCTATTATTTTACTGAGTTAAAATAGATGTTTGAGCGTATTAAAATCTTAATAAATATCATACATTCTGTGATTACAATAAAGAAAAAGGATACATATATAATATCGATATAATTTTAATTTGATTATGTTAATATTTTTAATTAGAGTTAAATGTTTTATTAAAAAAATAATTGGTATTAAATATATTTATTAACGAATTTTGTAATTTACATTTTATTTTAATCTGAGATATCCTTAGTTTTTAAAACAAATTAAATAATATTTTTGAAACAAATTTCGAACGGTATATGCATCAAATAGTGCGCGAAAAATATTTACTTTGATTTTCAGAAACAGTCCAAACAAAATGAATTTTACATAATGATACATATGATGTGATTATTAAAAACAATTTACTGTGCATTCAATTTTATCTAATCAGCATTATTTATCAAAAAGAGACTTTTAAGTTTTAATTTTAATAAAATTTGACTTATCTTCTGCAATATGTTTTACAAATATGCAAAACTGCACACTTAATCAGTGAAATATATTGTAATAATTACAAATCAATATAAGATAAACATACTTAATATACAATATTTTTTTATAATACAGGGTAATCATTGTATCATTGAATTGAATTTGATGGGAAACGATATTGAGGAACAGGGTGCTATAAGTATCGCAAATGGTCTGCAAGTATGTACAACTGATATATTCAAAATATTAAATAATATATATTGATATTTTAGTGTTTAAATTTAAAAAACTATATAATCAGAAATATTTTAAAATTTGAATATAAATGTCACTCACGGAATTAATAAAATATTGTAATTATCTGCTTATTTTAGTAAACATTTAACATTTTTGAATATTTTTGAATTGCTTATATATTAAAAATTTTATATTATTAGTGAATTACGTTAAATAATATTAATTTAATATAACTTAGTAATTCTGATTTAGATTTAATAGATTTTTTTTAATTGGTCTCTATAGTTTTAGCTTAAATTGTATAATCTACTTGTTTAAAATTTACCGTTGTTAAATATAAATAATACATTTTAGATTATATAATAATATAGTTTTTTTATAAGGATTATTCATTTATGTTAAACACCGCATCCGTTTCAATTATATTTGATCTCGTACGTACTATAGTATATTTATCAATATTATTTGTTTATAGAAAAACAATACACTCACCACATTGAAAATGACAGGAAATAAAATAGGAAAACTGGGTGGAATGGCCTTCGCTCAGGCGCTGCAAATAAATACGACACTCGAATATTTGGATGTTGGCGAGTGCGATTTAGTAAGATGGCCATATTAATACAGTCAGTAGTTCGAAATTGTATCCGAACGATATAGGAACATCAAAATATCGGGTATCTGCATATAAACAGTGAATCATATGTTTTATTATTTGCTATTCAGTATCGTATATTATTATAAATAATATAATTTTATTGATTTCTGAATAATGTGAAGAGTATATATTGTACGTGTACATTTTAATAATGTTTTAGATCATTATGTTTTATGGTTTATTTTAGCTAAGTCATCTGAAATTATTTTAATATATGAATGTTTGTATAATTAATTTTACAACATCTTTTAAAAATAGGTGTTACTATGGTTGGATTTAAATACCATTATAAATAAAGGTTCATAATGTTTCAACAGAATTAGATCGTTTACTCTTTTAGGAAATCGATAGTGTTATCGCTCTGGCAACCGTTCTGAATTACAACACTTCAATGCGAGGTCTCAATGTCAACCGTCCAATTCTGTGGACTAATCAGGATGAACAGGTCGTTCACATGGCTGACCTTCTTCAAGTAGGTTAGGTACCATGGTTCCGTGATATGACATCGTATATGTTTATAAACATGATACATTTAACAGGAAGCGCAAATATTATTTTTTAATTGTGTAATAATGATTAAATTAACAGTGATGTATAGCTTATAGGTTTAGAAAATGAAAGAAGTATACTACATATATTAAAACAGGCTATTTAATGTCCTTCATTTAGTCATTATACAAATATACGATATAGTATGTTGTCTCATTAATAGTTTTTTTGTTCGTGAAACGTAATCTTTCTATAGAGTTAACATGACTTGATATTGATGCTGGCTGATTATTATGTTATTATATTACGTCTTTGATATTCCTGTCACTGATATTAACATATTCTTTTGTATTTTGGATGCTACAAAACATTAAAAGGAGAATTAGAAATGGTAATTTGATGTAATTGATAATTTTTATAATTTATGCAATCCACATTTACGTCAAAATTGTTACCACTCCTACTTTATAATGTGTCTAATTGTTTATGATATAGTTAAACTTATTCTTTTATTTAACTCAGTTTTAAATTGTATTACTTTTAGAGGAACAGAACTCTTCTCGAACTTCATCTTGCCAAATTTAGAATCACAGATTTTGGAGCTGATCGCTTAGCAGATTCTTTGATGCTCAACTATACTATAACAATTCTTGACCTTAGTTGGTAAGAGACCGTGATTTCATTAATGTATGTTATTTGTTTAATACTAAATGAGTTGAACATTGTAAAGAAATAGTGTTGCCACAGACCACTATCAAAAATATATCTCATGACTAATTGTTTTAAATATTCAACCAAAAAATTAACCCATGCTGAAAAACAAGGTTATTTTGTAGTACATAATGAATTTGTATTATAGTTGTATTATTAATTACTTTAGCATCAAACATCAATAATCACACAAGATCCAGCAACGCCACAGTCACATTTACTTCATCATTTACATATTTATTAACAATTTCCAGAAGGCCATCAGACTTGTCAAATAAAATAAAGAAAAGTAAGTCGTCTAAACTTATTCAGTTCCTCCTCAAAGAAAGGCTACTTAAAAGGAGGGAGCAATCATTTTCACAATAGTAACTTTTGAATGCTTCAATCTAGAACAATATCCAACGTAACTCTACTTCCATGACCTTCTTTTTCTCAATGTTGGCAGAGCTAGTTTTAGATTCCATATTGTTCAAGTGGGATTTTGTTTCAGAATGTTGACGGATTAGGAAAAATGCATTATTGATTAAGTTAATGTTGACTAAGTGGTCAAAAGAAGGTCAAAAGAAGGCCTGTAGCGGTGAAGAAGGCAGTGGTCAAAAGAAGGCCAGTCTGCTATAGACTGACAGTCATTCTGACAATGAATATTTTGAAATAGTGGGATCTATCAGCCATACAGTATTTAATTTTGAATTACGTTTCTTTACAGTCGAGATTCTACAATAAAAAACAATGTTTTTGGGATGATTGGAGTGTTTTGGACATACAGTAGGTTTCTATACATTTCTAACTACAGAGCAGTTATAATATATCTACTATTAAAATTAGAAATTGATGCCTGTACCTCTAATTGAAGAAGACCTTATTTAGAAAAAAAGTATTACTAAAATTACGCGGAACCAAGCATAGCTGTTTTCTAGCTCTCCTATAAGCTAACTATACCAAATGTGTTTTAGCATAAAAAAAATCAAATTATTATACGTATTACATAGCACATTAAAGTTTATGTCAGAAATCGATTGAATAATATGACAATTTAATTTATCTGCGCTTTTGTAATAATGTTTTCGTGTTTAACATTTCTAATATAATTAATTATGGTACAATATTACATGCTTATATCTATAACATGTATTTATTTTAAGCATAAACTTTGTAATCGTAGAAAAATTTTGTGTCACCATAGCAACCGAATCACACGAGACGCCACCGAGAATCTGGCCCGAGTGCTCAAGGAGAACACGAGCCTCATGGTGCTAGATCTTGCCTACAACCGAGTGCAGGATGATGGAGCGATTGCTCTAGCTGATGCTCTCGGCTCCTTCAACACAAGATTGAAGGTGTACGTTTCTTGAGATGCCTACTTTACTTTATAGATGCGTCGACAAACTTGATTAAATAGCACCTTATTAGAGATTTTGATAGTTTTATTTGTTTGTTTTTCATTCAAAAGCTTTTTTTACAGAATGGGGAGATTATTTATTTATTTTAAATTGAATTGCCTGGAAAATAAATAAAAATAAGGATCTTATATAACACTTATGAAAGCTATAAATTGTCGGGCTTCAATAGTATTTGTATGGGAAAATTGTTCCGTTGAAACATAAAAGCCCTCAATACTTTATTGAAATATTCATCTCATTAAATTATAACACATAATTTAAAACATTAATAATAAATAATATCATCACACATTATTAATTTAATAAATTAAATAAAAAATTAACAACCTGAGAACTTCAGTATAAAATTATTCAAAAATTAATCAATTATTTATTTTTTGTGGACTTTGTCGGGAGGAGGGGGTGGGGTAATTGTCTAACAAGGTTTGACTTTATAATTTTTTTTTCTTATGAATAAAATTTTCTCACAAATGTTATGGTATTATTAGTATTATTTTGATCTACATTTTCACGGTATATTTTGTTAACAAAAAATCATTGTACATATTTTTAATAGTTTATTCTTAAAAAGAAGAAAAGTACACAAATAAATATTTAAAAAAACATTTTAATTTATAATAAATCAATAAGCTTGAGTATATCGTTAAAAATACTATACTTGATTTTGAAAATAATAATTTTGTTGGTCCAAATCATTTCAATAGTCAAAGTAAATATGTTTTTAACTGCCATCATAAATTAACAACTAGAATCAAAATTTATTAAATGCAATATTACGAAACCATACTACTATTATGTGTTATCAAATTTTATTGAAAAACAATACACCTGCAAAAAGTTTATCTATTTATGATTATGTTAATAGATAGGCTAATGAATGTATCAAATTTATAATGTCAATAAAAGCTTAATTCAATAAACGATTGGTTGGAAACGTGTTTTTATTATATACATAATATTTTATTAGAATAATAGATACAAAATTCTAACAAATATCGATGATCTCTAACGTTGGATTCAGATCATTTCATTTTACATTTCAAAGAGACAGAAATATGCATAGACATAAATTTATCACATATTTGCCATCTTTAACAGGAATCTTTAATACGCAATATTTTTTTGTATCAATATATACCTCTCCACAAACATAATTAGGCTGTCCTGCTTCAGTTAATACGATAAGTGCTTTCTTTTTAGATTGGCCCTGACATTTAACGAGATTCAGGGTGAAGGTCTCTGTGCACTGGCTAAGGCACTTCATACGAACGAGACTCTAAGCTGCATCTACATTTGGGGAAATGAATTGGAGACGTCCGCTTGTGCCGTAAGTTTGCATTTATGAATCTTCTTGATTCCTGTTTAAATTATATTTCTTTTCGCGCCCTCTGAAATTTAAAGTGGGTAATTTGTGTTTACTGTTATCCAGTTTCTGTGATATTTTTCTATTCGTCATTATCGTTTTATTTAAATTATAATATATTAGTAGATCGGTGACATTTTGTCTAAATTTAAATAGTTATTTTCGGTATGTTTTATAGATTAATATTTTAGCAAATTTTAAACAATTGAATAAAGTGCCTTTCACATAACTAACAACTATTAACCTATTAAGTACATCTTAAATTTATTATTTGAATAAAAAAGTATCGAATCTGGATCACATTCTTCATTTAATATGATCTATATGATGCTATATGAACTATAGATCAAAATTCAACAAAACACTAATTACAAAAAATAAAAAATAAGTTTGAAGTACTCTATCTATATGTTATATATATATTTCATGATACATAATATATTAAAAACTACTGGTCGCATTAGCAAAATCATATTAGTAAATTACTACTTTTTCATAATTAAAATTTTATTTTTTTCCTTCATATATTACGCAATAGGCTTTTGGCCAACTCTTAAATATCGGTCGCCTGAGCGAAGAAGAGACAGACGTACGTCCTTACATCGTGGATGATGTTCCCTACTTGGCCCACGTGCAGCATGACTGTGACTACCGCAGATACCGTTTCACAGTACCTATCTATGGGGATGAGGTGCCCAAAGAGAAGTCTTATGCTTTGATGTAGTCAGATATTACATTTGATTGTACTTTATTATTTATTTCACGTTAAGATTAAATTCACAAATACATATCAGTTGATTATTCTGTTTAACTGTATTCACTTATTTTAATACTTTGATTCAAGTGCATAAATATAATTTGTAAAAATAATACCAACTTATTTATTTCAACAATTTTTTCTCTGTTGTATTGTGGGGAATATATTAAGAAGGCTGTTCCATATTAACATTATTTTTAAGTGTCGTTGGATTCATTCGACTAGATTTTATATGTAGAAAAAACGGACATTTGTAATCGCGCCACATAAAATTTTGTTTCGATGGCTGAAACACGATTACATTTACGTATAATTCAGAAAATTATGATGCCATGGTAGTATATAGTAGTCACGTTAACCCTTACTTTACCATGTTTTTTACAACTCAGTTTTACCAAGGTGTGATTTTTAAAATCACCACAAAGAAATCCTAAATTAAATGACCTCACTGCAAGAATAGATAGTAATAAATATATAAGAACATATTTAATTATCATAAAACCATGTTATCATCATAATTGATACATTACTCTCATACATATATAACATGACGTATCGAAACATTTTGAAACTCACACATACATACATATAACATGACGTATAAAAAATCAACATATCGAAACTTTATAAAACCCTATTATTGAAAATGTAGGTACATATACTTTGACAAATAATTAATTACAACATGTCCGACATCAGTTGTCCAAAGAAAACTTTGTTATTGAGGATTACA
>JAUZND010001374.1:0-13513 GCA_034780555.1 Coelogynopora nodosa
TTTTTATTCCTTTGGGAAACCTAATATGCACTTATTTAGTATATATAAATATCAGGGAATTTGATTCTGAAAAAAGCAGGGGAACCCTGATATATATATAGCACACTATGTTAACAGCTTCGATATATTATTATAACCTCGATTCAAACCCATGATTATGAACTTTAGTTAGATTCGAACTCATGATTGTGAATCTTAGTTAGATTCGAACCCATCACTATGAACCTTAATTAGATTCGAACCCATGATTATGAACCTTAGTTAGATTCAAACCCATAATTATGAACTTTAGTTAGATTCGAACCTATGATTGTGAATCTTAGTTAGATTCGAACCCATAATTATGAACATTAGTTAGATTCAAACCCATGATTATGAACCTTTGTTAGATTCAAACCCATGATTATGGACATTAGTTAGATTCGAACCCATCACTATGAACCTTAGTTAGATTCAAACCCATGATTATGAACCTTAATTAAATTCGAACCCAAGATTATGAACCTTAGTTAGATTCAAACCCATGATTATGAACCTTATTTGGATTCGAACCCATGATTATGAACTTTCGTTAGATTCAAACCCATAATTATGAACTTTAGTTAGATTCGAACCCATGATTGTGAATCTTAGTTAGATTCGAACCCATCACTATGAACCGTAATTAAATTCGAACCCAAGATTATGAACCTTAGTTAGATTCAAACCCATTATTATGAACCTTAGTTGGATTCGAACCCATGATTATGAACTTTCGTTAGATTCAAACCCATAATTATGAACTTTAGTTATATTCGAACCCATGATTGTGAATCTTAGTTAGATTCGAACTCATAATTATGAACATTAGTTAGATTCAAACCCATGATTATGAACCTTAGTTAAATTCAAACCAATCACTGTGAACCTTAGTTAGAGTCAAACCCATGATTATGAACCTTAGTTAGATTCGAACCCATCACTATGAACCTTAGTTAGATTCGAACGCATGATTATGAACCTTAGTTAGATTCGGACCCACGATTGTGAACCTTAGTTAGATTCAAACCCTTGATTATGAACCTTAGTTGGATTCGAACCCATGATCATGAACTTTTGTTAAATTCGAAAGCTCTTGAATTGTTTTTTAATTATATGTTTTTCTCCATAATTTTTTTAATTGTTTCTCTACATTTGTTTCATGTTTTAAAGGTATACAATTTAATAAGAATTGTGCATATATTAAATTATCGCATATGATATTATTTGTTTACCAACATTTAACAAATACATCAAATATAAAACTAAGAAATTATTCTTATTTAGAACTGTATATATATAAATATTAAAATGGTTTTATTTAACATATGTGTAAAAAATTTCCTTATGAATTATATTCCTTTCAAAATGCTCTGTATAATTTTCTAGTTAAATCCTTGTAGTCGGATATACGGCTCTCTCTAATTTATTCTGTTGATTCCCTTTATCTTGTAGAAATCAGCAGATATTAACACCCCCGTCCACTCAGCTGCCGCCACTAACAATCTGTCGGAACTCCGTCGACTCCTGGCTCTGGATAAGGACCAACTGGAGTGTGTCGATTCTGCTAACGGCTTTAAGCCGATCCACCAGGCAGCCCTTCATGGAGCAAAGGAGTCTCTGGAGTTCCTGCTCACAATGGGGGCCAGTGCGGAATCCCCCGTAAGTCTTCACTTGATTAGCCGGCCTTGTCAGAATGCATTTTGACGCCTTTTTTCAACAAAAAAACCCTTGAATTCTCCAAATATTTAAAAAATGTCAAAATGCGGTTTTCATGGTTGTTAGCGGGTAAAAGTGTCATTTATCTTCGTGATAAGTTAGTTTTTGGGATATGCAAATGTGAGCGATTCACATTTTAATTTATTTTTAGTTACCTGTTACTCATTTTTTAACTACGACTCTAGTATGAAAATTAGCTCTATTAATCAAAAAATTATTCTAAAAAAGATTGAAGTCTCATTGTTTTTAAATATGCTTTTTGAGGCAAAAAATTATTTTATTTTTTAATAGTATTACAGATTCTATAATAGATAAATTACTACTTATTTAAAGAAGTCGCTGAGCGTATTATAAGTATTTACAGCCATTCCAGGTGAAAGGTGACTCCAAAATCGCACTAAGGTAGCATGACAAATGTAAATTTTGTTATATCTGTCAATCTAATTGTATTAAATATTATAATTGTTTTGGTTTGACGTCATTTATAGAATAGATGTTGATGCGAAATGTAGCCGGGTATACGCAGAATATTAGATGCTGAGATTTCGTAAAATTTTTATTTACTCCTAAAAAGTTCGAAAGCCTTAAATTTAGCTAAAAATTGAAAAATAAGTTGTTTATTTTCTTTGCACTCACTTCCTTTTAATGAATTAAATATTTCTTATATTACATATTAATTTTTTACAAAACAATAAACATTACAATTTATATGCAAACCTAAAAATATTAATATTTATTATTTTCAGACGAAAAATGGTTACAAACCGATCCATTTGGCAACATTTAAGAATCATTTCGAAACTGTTAAAACATTGGTTAATTCCGGGAGTGATGTAAATAGTAAAGACTTCGAAGGAAATACACCTTTACATATGGCTGTATTTGAGGGACACAAAGAACTTTTGAGATATCTCATTACAAAAAAAGCGGATGTTAAAGTTGTGGTAAGAAATTTTTCGAATACTGTATTTTTTATATGCTAATGATGTTATTGATATTATATCAGTAGTTTAATATATCAATTCTAAACACAACTCATTCATTATAATAACATTCTATTGAAATCCTCAGTTAGAAACGAAAAAGGCATCTTCTAGACATATATACTATTTCACACAGTTTTTCACTCATAAAGTTATCATGATTTTTCATGACATATGAGATGTTAACGTGTTCAGCTTACAAGCTACGATAATATACGAGTTTATTAACTTCAAATGTATTTTGTGTCTAAAATAGTTTTGTCAGTATACGGCCGGTCAAAGTACTTCAATAAATTATTCCTCAATTTGTTAGAAAAACTAAAACAGTTTAATCTTAGATACATAATTGTCATTTATTATGTATTTACGTAAACATATTTCTTAAAGATTAACTTGAGTCTTAAAATTGTTACACCGGCCGCTTACCTACCTACAGATAATAAATTATAAATATAATAAAACAAAACAAAATATTCTCATTAAATAAATTATCCATATTTTGCTTTTATTTAATATAAGATCAATTCATGATCATAATTTTTACGTGAGACTTGATTTGCATTTTGCACTAAATTATTAAATTCTTTCAATTATTCTAAATATATATTTTCAGATAAGTTGATCATTTTTTTATCATTTGATCATTTTTAAATTTTAATCATGTTTCTGGGATTAAACATAATCTAAAAAGTATATACTTAATGTGAAAAACGGTCAAATTTATATATCTAACTACAAAATTGAAATCAATCACACAGTGAAAGTACAAAATACTAAAGGGAGTAGTTATCTACTTCCTATCGCCGTCCACTGAAGTCAACATGCTATAAATTATAGCAAAGTCCGGGAAGGGTTAAAATAATATCTATATCTTTAGCGACGGTTAACAATATTAATATACTGACCATAGATATCTATATGTATAACAGTACATTGATACAGAATGACCATGTCCTCCGATAATTAACATCACTGCGATTATGTTCATATATATATACAGAACAGCAATAATAACCAACCTATCCACTTGGCGGCAGTGAAAAACTATCCAGATTTAACCAATATCCTGGTTCAAGCCGGGGCTGATGTCAACGCTATCGGGCAGCGCGGTAATTCTCCGCTCCACTGGGCGGCAATGCAGGGCGCTTTTATGGCTGTTAGCATGCTGTTAACTCACAAGGCTGACATTAATATACAGGTCAGTATGCAGGGGAATTGATACAGGACCATTTTTTATGTAGTAGCCTATACTATGCATTTCGTATCAAATCACTTCAAATGATTTCATAGTTTTTTAAGACTCACTAAAGTTTTGTGTTTATTAATTATCTCATAAAATATTTGGTCACGCTAATATAATTTTTTTTACGGTTAATATCTTGAATTATGTATATACAATAATATTACTCATTAAATATTGAGTATAACATGAATAATCGTATTCGTGGTAATAGAGGCGAAATAAATTGTACATATTGTATTGTCGATAATTTGTTTTTTTGAAGATTGATATTATATATTTAAAAATAAGTTAATTAGTATAAACATATATATTTATCTAATAACCTATAGTAATCTTTAATCTATTGAGATGATATTTTTATATAATTTTTAGATCGGTAGATTATATTATCTGATTTAAAACGTTCATCTTTAATGAGCAACAGGTCAACATAATCAACACTTCCATATATAAACAAACGATCCTCTAAATTTGGAAGAATGCCATCACTATCAACCACACAATTCAAGAAAAACACAGACCTTCAGACAGCCCTTCTTACAGACACATCCCTTCTCTCCCACATTGACAAAACCTAGCGCCTCCTCTTCTTATCCCTCCAAATACATTCACAATCCCCACCTAACCAATACACAGAGTTGCCAGACGTCCGGACTTCATCCGGACGTCCTGATTTTGTCCGGATTTAGAAAAGATTTTTGAGGTCTCGAGATTCGTCAAAAAATGCAATAAAACATAGGGGTATTGGGGGGGGGGGGGGTAGTGGCATTATAAACATTATAAATAGTTTCAAATTAAAAAAATTGGCTAAATGATTAAAAATCCGGAAAAATCGGCTATAAATCCGGACGTTCAAAACATTTTCTCCGCATCGCGGCGGTTATGGGTTGCTCGCTACGCTCGCAACCATGGCGTCCGGATTATTATTTCTTCACGTCTGGCAACTCTGAAATAGAGCTTCAAATGCAGTCACAAAACCTATAAAACATATCACATCTTTTAGCGGCTTCAACAAACAAAAATGTCTCTCGCAGAGCCGGCGGCACTGCCAAATTTCGATACTTCCAAACTACTGAATTATTTAGAATATATTTTTATATATTATGAAATTAGGTGTTCTGGACATGACAATTTATAAATTATTTTATTACATAAACAGCATGTGAAATAAATGGAATGTATGTAAATAGCTGTTGAATATATGAACAACTAAACTTAAAATTTTTTATTTGTTTATTGTTGTTTAAATAATAATATTAATTTTGTATTTCGTGTATTTATAATTGTTATTTCATAAATAACCCATCGATTTTCTGTTAATATCTTTTAGTTCTTCAAGAACCAATCTATTTATATTTTCATTTTTTTAAATTGTATTAAAATGTTTCATTTAATCGCTCGTCGTATTTTGATTTTTTTAAATAATTTTATAAATTCGATTAATGTTTCTGCAGGTTATTATAGTATTTCTATGAATAGTTATTTAAACAACTATACTACTAACATTTAGTAAGTAGTATATATAAAATGTATTATTTTTAGCCAATCCATTAAACACACAGCCTCTTTATAAGGTCATGTTAATGTCATGTTTGCGCAGAACATACACAATAACCGGCCAGTGCACATCGCTGCTCTGCACAACCACGCCAACGTGATTTTGAGCCTAGTGACAGCGGGGGCCAATGTCAACTGTCCGGGGGGGAAAGATGGCTCACCGCCGCTGCAAAATGCTGCACAGACGGGTTCCCTGGACGCAGCCAATTGCCTTCTCAAGTTGGGCGCCATGACACTCATCAAGGTGAGTGCTACAAACATTGTTCCATTCCATCCAACCTCTCTCACGCACAAGCCTCTCTTCAACAACCCACAACAAAAGACTATCCCTTCAGAAATCATCCTTCCCAGATCCAAAAGTGTACAGCATCTCTGTACTCGTTTCAACAGATACATATTTTGATAAGAGTATGTGTCGTATTAGAAAAGATTTAAAATTCATTAATGTTTTTTAATGCAATATTCCCGTTTTTGAAATTTTGGAAAGCACATTATGCATTAGTTTGGAATTTTTTGTGAAAATTGTAAAAGGTGAATAGCCCTATTTTATTTTAATAAGAGGCTTTGTAGCAGGAACCCTGTTGATTTTGTCCAACTTTTCTTCTGTTTCTTTTTTGTTAATTGCAAACACAAGGTTTTAGTTCCCTGATAAAATTTACAAAATTTGTTGTCATATATCACTGATAAAGATAAGTGACCAACTTGAAAGGTACATAGACTGGCAAACATACTTGTTTAAAATAAGGCTACATCCATTCCAAATTAATAGTTGCATTATTAATTATCTTTACAAGCTATCTGCATACCTTCATTACAGATATCTCGCGCGACTTTGTACTGTAATTAGTAAAGTAATTCCTAGCATACCCTGTTCTACTGCTGAAGCGGAAGCGGAATGGTTTCGAAACCGAATTATGTATACTGTGTAAAACTCCTATATTCCTAATTTTGCAAAAGCCGGCAATCTATCATTACATAGATATAGATTCTAAAAAAGTCGATCAATAAATTCTTAAATATGCGTTACCTCGATAAAACAACCGACAGCATGTCAATCTTTATTAAAACATGCATTGCATCGATACATAATAATCAATTGGAATTGCATCGATCTAAAACATTCATTCAGGCATGGGATTTTTCCAGATCACTCCTGTAAATCGAATAAAACTCAAAACTAGTAATTAAAATGAGATTCGAAGGGGGGGGTGGGGGGATAATATGCTTGTGCTGACCCTGTAGTATGAATGTCATTGCTTCTTTGTGGGTTCACTATCAATAGATAGTTTAATATTGTAAAAAAATACGTCAATTTTTCACTATTCGCACAATTCTGTATTTTACATTTGTTTCATTTTATTTGACAGAATTGTCTATATTTTACAAAGGTGATTAATTACGTACAATTTTTTTAATTTCCCGACGAAATTAATTACTACTTCCACCAAGGATTAAAATTGTTCGAGTTTTGCCTATCATATTGCGCCAATAAAACATAAATTGTAATACTGTGAATAGATTGTAAAATATACACCATCGATAGATTCTAAAATAAAGTTCAGAGATATATCGTAAATTAGGATCAAGTCGATAAAAACACAATATTATATATTAATATTATTATGAGTAGATTTTTTAAACATAAAGCCGCTTTTATGTTTTATTGATGCGATGTCTGTTTGTTGTTTATCAACAAAATGCCTGCCACCCGCACAGAATACGTTGGGCAACGAGCCAATCCACATTGCAGCGGCCTGCAATCAAGCGGCGATGATCCGAAAGCTGGTGCAGGCGGGAGCCCCCATCAACTCCACCGGGGAGAACGGCTACACACCGCTCCACTTCGGGGCCCACTTTGGGGCCGCTGAGACGCTCATGACACTACTCAAGCTGGGGGCCACCACCACCATCTGGGTGAGTCTGCGGATCACGCAATACAAGCATGCAGTGATTGTCTATGTTTTGTACCTTAAATACTGTTCAATGTTGTTTTCTTATACTATTGGACCGCTATTTCACTTACTGTAAGGTCTTTTAAAATTTATCAGTACTATCTTCATAATCTGAAGAATGTCTACTACAAATCTAAAAGAAACTAACTATATTAAAATGTTTGTACTGAGAAAATATTCAATTGCTTATTATCAATTAGCCATACTTAAATGTATTAACCGTATTCTACTATTCTCTCAAAAACATTAACTGCTATTCTTAGAACTTTTTTTAATAATAAAAATATATAACTTATTTATTAAATGCATTATATAATGCATTAAACGTTATAAAGTTCAATATCTGTGATAACATTTTGTAATAGAAGAAAATGAACTCAGATGTATAATATTAATGAAAAACATAAAAAATTCTAAGTTAAATAAAATAAAAAGCCTACGTTAAAACACATCAATAGAAGCTACAATAATCTAAACACGATAATCAGTTTTGATTGTTCAATGTTTTTCTTGAATTTTTGTCATATTTGTTTTTCTCTATTTTTAAAAGTTTTTCATTCAAAATAATCAGCAGCCCTCACGTAGTTTTCTCATTGTTATTTAAATATTTTATTAGTTTGTAAACGATAATATATTATTATATATTTCGTACGCAAACAAGTTTTGCTATGAAGCTTTACTATGTTGATTTTTCCAAATAATCTCTCAATATGATATTATGATATTAATTATATTATATCAATTATATTATTATTATATTGTATATTGTTTGTGTTGATTTAACAATACTTTTTTTACTTGAAGTATTTTTTAACATATTCCAATAAATAATTCACAATAAACGAATCTTTACAAATATACTACTGAAGAATATTCGACGGTGAGATGACCTGGATAGTGCTGTTTTATAATTTTTAGGACTCTTCAACAGACCACACCCCACAAATATAGAGAAAATGTCCTAAATAAATATTAAATGAGTCGATTCGCATGAAATCCGACTCTAATTAAAATCCATTGATATAAATAACCTTTTATTTAATGCCAAGCGGATATTATAATATACTTTTAATTTCAGCTATTTTTCAATAAGTTTGAGCTGTGATCCACTGGATATATACCCTAAAAGACACAAGATTATTGCCTGGATCCCTTCACTGTTGATTATACTTGAGAGAAGTATAGTTGAAAGGTTTCGTTTACTGTTACTTAGACGAATTATTCAGTTTGTTCGATGATATAGTATACACTCAATTCCTCAGAGCAACCGCGGCTACTCGGCCATCCACGTGGCCGCCGCTTGCAACCAGCCCGAGGCCCTTCGTGTCCTCGTGGACAGCGGCGGCATCTCGGTCGATCAGAGGGGCCACTGGGGCTACACGCCGCTCCACTCGGCGGCAAGAGAGGGCGCCTTATTGGCCGTGGAGTGCCTTCTCAGCGAGCTGGGGGCCTGTGTCGAGGTCAAGGTAGGCTGGATGTGGACACAGTTTTGTAACTTGGCTTTTGTTCAGTTTTGAAAAGATCGTCGGAGTATTGTTTGGGTTATATAGAAAACTTAGACAACTCGTGTATCTTATTAAATAGAAATTATATTTTAAATGTTTGTTATCTTATAAACAAAGTCTGCTTTTATTATATTTAACAATAATTGCATCTATTTATGATATTGGCATAAAAGCAATAAAATATATGTTGCTGTTTATTTTAGTATTAATTTCGATTGTTAGTTTTATTTAAGTATATACATTTTTTAATTCGTAAAGTTGTAATACATTTTCTGGAAAACCTAGTTATTTTTTCAGGAAAAATAATAAGTTTCATGTTTGACATTACGGGCGCCACTATTTTAGAGTTGTAATTCATATTGCTTATTTGTAATATAATATGTACAACTACAGTTACTCGGTGTGTGAATTCCTGTTTTTAATGTTCTAATATTGTATTAATCTCAATGCTAAATTGGGTATTACATATTAAGGATTAAAATAAGGAAGAATTAAAGGATTGACGTAATAATTTTAATGATTGTATTAGTAAATACAATTGAAGTTAGATATTTTTATTGCATCAATTACAGTGCATATTTAATAACAAAACATTATACAGAAATATATTTTTTACTACACAGTTTTTTAACTTCATTTCGAATTTTAAAATGTAACTTAAAAAATTATTAATCCCTAATAAACCAGTTAATTTTTAATATGGATTAAAAACTCTCCCTCCTCAAACTTTAACTACCAATGAGCGCCACTTACTTTAACTTAATTTTAAGAATGAATTATTAAATAAAAATGAATGAATAATTTATATATTTTGGTAGGACGACTTACCTAAGTTATTTTTACTAATTTCAAAATACAGCGAAACAACATCTTATTATATAAGTATGTTTATTATTAACTGACTTTATTCGATAAAACATGTCCTGTTCACTTTTTTATTTTGGGATCAATTTTTTTTAAATATTTGATGCACATATTATGGACAGTGTCAAATTTATATGCAAAATGTGAATATTTCAAATTGTAATGATTAAAGTAGACTAGACCACCACTGTATTTAGTATTAACAAAGCACAGACCAAATTGTCGCTCTTTTTCTCTTGATTCCAGGATGAAACGGGCAACACCCCAATGGATCTGGCAGCAGCACGGGACGACTCCAAGATGCTCCGCCTACTGGTGAAGGCGGCGGCCGGGAGCAGCAACAACCCAGTTGTTGACAGCCATAATCGCCAGATATTTGAGGGCTCCCTCATGCACGTGGCCTCGCAGGAGGGGGCCTCGACGGCTGTGGGCGAGCTGATCCAGCTGGGTGTCAGTGTCTCGTCCGAGGTGGGTGGGTGGGTGGGTGACCACCGCACCCAGACTGGGGTGGTTACAGCGCGTGTTTTTAGTCTACTTTCGATATCGGGGTCCACATGCGGTCTATGCCTGGAAGATAGAGATGCCCAGTGGAATTTAGCGGTGTTTATCCAAAGAACTTTGAAAAGTTATAGGATTTTAAGATTTACTGTAAAGTCATCGATCTGTAATTATTTCAAATCCTATATGGGTCAAAGAAAACGGAAATAATTAGGCAGTTAGTATTCGACTTTATTTTATTACCGGCTAAATTACTGACACCACATCAAATATATTCGGCTTTACCTCGTACGTCATGAATAATAATTGGTTAATTTCATCCCTATAAAATAACGTGTATATTATTGTTTTAGTTAAATTCGTCTGGGTGGTTATACAGACAGTCTGTTTTTTTGCATTTCGGCAGTGTTCTTTTACTGCAGTATTTACAGTATTGACCACAATTTTTTCTATTATAGGCTGCCGCATCAGCAGCTGAAGCATTGCTAATTGTCAGCCTTAGAATATTATGTCGGCCAACCTCCACTAAATAATAATAATTATTTGTATGTTATAATACTATTTTGGTGAAGACAATCACGATCTTGTTTAATCATAGAAAAATGCATTAAATGAATATGATGACGATTACTTTTCTAATTGGTCTACGGATTCTAGTATGTCCCCATCCTCCATGTTGTCCCTACCCTCCAAATCCTACTGTACAGGACGTGGACGGCGACCACCCAATCCACCTAGCAGCACTCAATAACCAGCCCAGCGTCATCACCCAGCTGGTGGAGGCCGGATCCCGGGTCAACCAGCGCGGCTGTCTCAACCGGACTGCGCTCCACTATGCAGCTCAGGAGGGTGCTATGGAGGCGGGACAGCGGCTCATTGACCTGGGGGCGGCGATCAACTATCTGGTAAGTGGATGGTTATGTCCTCTCTGAATTTATTGTTTTTGTTCTGTAGTTAATCGGGTCATTTGGACTCATTTAAAACTGTTTTCTGGCTATCGATTTTTGTAAGGAATATATAATAATAAACACACAATAAATAGTGAAATATAGTTTTTTTAAAGATAATAGACTTTCTTCTAATCAATATGCTTCTTTAAAATTTGAACATAATTATGATTAGTTAATTAATTAATAATTCTTCGCTCAACGCAACGGTATAGATCAAGTGATCATGAACCAGTAAAGGTTCATGCGATCTGGAATACTCAGAAAAGCCGTTATTTTAAATCTGTTATTTTAATGTCAATCTGGAATTTTATCGTATGTTTATGATGTGTTAAAATTGGTACGTTAATTAAATTAATGAATTAAATAAAATTACCCAATGCTTTGTTGCTTCAGCAATTATAATCTTCTGCATCACATTGTATATTATGATAATTTGAATTGTACAAATAATAAGTCGCCTGGCGAAATATTTTATTGAAAATTTTTGTTTTTAAAAAGTGCAGCAAACCTATATCCATCAAAATTCATTTATTATAATATAAGCTATAAAAAATCGATATCCTATTTGATAGATAAAAATAGCAGAGTAAACGTATCGCGAACTCCATATACGACATACTGTCGTTGGCGTACAGCACCACCGATTGTTCAACTTCGCATGCTCCATTGACTGTCCCCATTTGCACTTATATAATGCCAAAATAGTTTTATACTTGATAAATACAGCTGACCCATCTACCCTTCTTATATAATTAACCCTAGATGTCTCACGGAGGGGGTCAAATTTACCCATTTGTTTTTTATCATTTGATACCAAAATCTAGCACGACTATTGTTCTGGAATGTTCAATACCTTCCTAGTTCTTAATGAACTTCCAACTTCAGATGTTTCCGCAGAATGTATTATATAACTTGACTCAAACTGAGCTGAAAATATTTTTTATAAAGTTAAAAAATGTTTTCAGTTTTTAAGTTGAAACCATTATTGATCACTTCCATCCTTAATTTTTTCTTTTGGCGCTTACTAACAACTATTATTAAGTCATATAGCTTATTTAAAATAATCTCAAAACAGAGCTTTTTTCACTTCTTTTTCCCCTTATCTCATGCATTATCATTTGCATATCTTTTTTTTCTAAGAAGACAGCTGAATTTACAGATAACAAATCAAATGATTAATATTTAGATTCACTGTGGTTAACACTGCACGAACAGCATAATGTAGTAAATGATCAGAAGATATATTACTTCATAGGTTAAATGCTTAAATGGATCATCTTAAGCCCACCTTCCGCACACAGGACAGCGAGGGAAACCAAGCACTCCACCTAGCGGCCGCAGCCAACCACTCCGCCTTCCTGCAGCTCATTGTGCGGACGGGAACTGGGGTCAATAATCGGGGCCAGTTAGACCGTACTGCGCTCCATTTCGCTGCCGACAAGGGTGCCAATCGGGCTGTGGTCACTCTCTTCGAACTGGGGGCCAGGCACAATGTTCAGGTACTGGGTCAGGAGTGGGAAGGGGGGTGAGGGGAGAGGGGCCAAGAGTTCTAGCAATTTTTAAAACTATACATATTTTAACACTTAGGCAATAAGAACTAAACATAATATAGTTCCCTAAAAAATTATTGACAGATTGCCAGCAATTATTTTAAAATCACGAATACAGCACACCTTTTAGGCTAGTGTAAATTCAAATGTGATAATGAAAATAAACAGTTATGATTGTGGCATTCTGCTCGCCCATTCATATCAAAAATTCAAATTTTGGAATTGCTTTTCTTTAGAAATAATAATGATAATATAGTATTTATACTTTTTTAAAGGAATATGCACATCTTAAAATTAACACGGTACAACATATTTTGACAAATTTTTAGAACCATATTTCTTAGTACTTATCAGAATGGGAGATTATCGAAATAGATGTTCTGTATGTAAATAAATTATCGCTAAGATGATAGAGTGAGCCTTCTTTCACCGTCATATGTTTTGGAAGTATGTCGGTATCTGATAACCTAATAGTCATTGAGAATGTACCTTATGAATGCACACAAATAAATAGGGGACATTTGAATTTCATAGACGGTCCTCGATTTTTTTCAACATAAATGTTTCATTTTTGCTTGAAATGTAAACAAAGAGTTATAAATCACCTTTTGCAGTCCAGACTATTTTTACGTGCACTTTCTACTTATTGCATATTACTGTTTCATTACTTTTAC
>JAUZND010001375.1:0-13512 GCA_034780555.1 Coelogynopora nodosa
TGCTAGGTTGAATATGTTGTGTATAATGTCATAGTTGCTAGGTTGAACATGTTATGTATAATGTCATAGTTGCTAGGCTAAACATGTTATGTATAATGTTTTAGTTGCTAGGTTGAACATGTTATGTATAATGTCACAGTTGCTAGGTTGTAAATGTTATGTATATTGTCATAGTTGCTAGGTAAAATATGTTGTGTAAAGTGTCATAGTTGCTGGGTTGAACATGTTGTGTATAGTGTCATAGTTTCTAGGTTGAACATGTTAATTTATCGCGTAATAGTTGCTAGGTTGAATATGTTGTGTATAATGTCATAGTTGCTAGGTTGAACATGTTATGTATAATGTCATAGTTGCTAGGTTGAACATGTTACGTATAATGTCGTATTTGCTAAAAGGCCTCTTACAAGTTGATTACATTATATTATACAAGTTTGTTTTAAAATAACGATTTAATCAATGTCAACCATTTATAATATTAGTTGTAATGATTGTGACTTAACTAATTATGTTATAACTTTAATAAACTTCAAATACAAATTCTATTTAAACAGGATATATTCTCTACGTATTAATTATAATTTTTAGTAATATAACAATTGATATTCTTGGTTGCTTTTTCAATAATATATTGAATAGATTTTTCATAGTTATATACATATTGTATATTGCAAATTGAAGAAGTGATCTTTAACTAAATGACCTCATTAACTACTGTTTATTTGTAGTAGGCTTTCATGATAGATAAATCAATTATACAATTTTAAAAATAGTATTGGGAGAGATCGAGATTTCTCTCATTTTAATTTAAAACGTAAATTAAATGTTATTTGTAATGTCACAAAGTCGGTTATGGGCAAATGATATCTCAGTTTTAAGTTTTCTACAATATTGTATAAAATGATGAATATTTTGTATTGTAACATCAACATATAAAAATGTAATATGTCGTATAATGTATATTTCTATGTCGTATATAATATTATTAATATTCGACTGTGGAAAAACAACATTAACAGGTGAACTACTTTTTCGGTTTGGCAAGTTTTATTATTATACATTATTATACTTTATTAGTCTTCCTAAGCGTATATTACCTCAACTGTGAGGTGTATAAAGGCAGAGCAGAGCGATCATTTTTAAGTAGCAGCTTTTTTTTGTAACCTGTGTTTTTATAATTATACGTTGCTATATCTTTAAAGAGAATAATATTAGGAAAACATTGTATTTCTAGAGAAACATTAACTAACAGGTGCTTTTCCATTTTAAATAAAACATAACATCTGAACTGAGAACATATGTTTGGGTAATTGAATGTATATATATATATATATATATATATATTGTATCGCGTATACTCTAGAGATAAAGGAACAATGTTATGTAAAAAATCCTTTAAACTATCGAACCAGTGATGTGAGAACAATTCAGATTATCTTTTATAATTAAAAAATACTTTTTATTCCCAATCCAATTGTTTTTGTTTACTAAAAAAGTAGTATGATGATGGCATTTTTATACGTATTCAATAAAATAAACTTACTCGAAATTCTGTTTAAAAACATCACTAAATTAGCTTCATATTATTATAATAAAATAAAAATAATAATTTTTGATAGTATCTCAGTAAATTACGTTTCCTACCTAGGTCAGGGTTATTGTGTGATTTGTAACTGCTCCATAATCCAACATATTCGTGTTTATCAACAATGCTAACCGTTCGCATTCTGAACATTAGCTTCTGTTCTTGGTGTGTTATATTTCTGGAAAAACCTGCCATGATACGGTGATATATATATATATATTATTACATTATGATCCAATAGTTCGAAATAATAATTTAAAAAATGCTGATAATCGCATTTATAATGAAATAATAATTAGTATATTATTATAAAATATTCAGTGTATAGTTATAACGTTATTGTCGGGTAAAAGATTAATAAAATACAACTAAGAATACCAATTACCTAACCAAAAGTTACAAACCAAATACAAGGGAGAAAAGCGTTTAGTCCAGTTTAAAGTTTAAGTCCAAGTCCAGTCCAAGTAAGCTATCCCATAAATACACCATATTTCTCGGAGTATAAGTCGCGTTTGATAACAAAATAAGAGTTAAAAAGTTTACATAGCTTTACACGAATTAAGGTGATTCGGATAGCACCATTTTCATTAAAAAAATGTTTTCACACAATTAGCGTTTGTTTTGATTTATGATATTGTTATCGTTTAGGTTCAGTCGTTTTGTTTGTAATTATTCTTGACTGACATTTTTTTAATATTTATTAAATTCTTATCTCGTTTGAATTGGAAAGATCACAAAAAATGTGCATAATCATTTATATTTAATTTTATATATTTACAATGAAATAAAAGACAGGCAGTCATGATTGTTCCAAATTGCCATGTTTGTCGCGGTGCAATATATCTCGTTTACGAAATGTCACATATGTTTGAGCTAAAAATTAGGGGTAAACGTATACGCCGAGAGATACGGTGTATTGTTGTATTAATGATTATAGTGGGATCAGATGATGTTGGACGCCTATGTAGTCGAATTTGTCTTTGCAACAAATAATCCCACGAATTTAAATATTCTCTATCAATGTAGTAAATTATGGTTTAATTTTCTCAAAGCGTTTCTAAATAGATAGTATGTTGTATGATCAAACTCTTGGTTAGCTGTTTATTTAACTTCATAATTTAGTAATAATAATTATATGTAAATAACAAAATATTACTTTGTAGAATGTGTTCAAGGATGTAAATGATCAATGATCGTTTTAGCCTAAAAGGTAAACACTTTTATTTCGATACAGACAACATTTTCAAATGTGTTAAACAGGTGTATTTATAGCTCATTGCAAGTCATCTATTATGACATTAAGTTGTTCAATTCATTACTGGAAAATATGTAGCATCAAATAGGTATTTAATAATTAAAATAAATATTACAAAAATATACTAGTAAAAAAATGGAAACTTTTATAACTGACACTGACACATCACCAAAATCGAAAGCGAAACACGCTACATTTTCGGTCTCGATTTATAAAATGTAAAAAAAAATGGTTTAGCCAATAAAATAATTAAAATGTTCTTTATAACAAATTGCTTTAGATATAATTGCTTACAACTTAACTTCTGATTAACAAAAAAAGTTTGGATCATTTATCATTCAACGTTGAATTAGAAATTATATCTATGTATTTAAATGTATGTACTATTTCGTAAATTATTCTATTTATAAATATCATTAAAATAAATGTTAGTTCTAAAAATCAATTCTTATTTAAATTAAAGAAAATCCGACTATGGAAAAAGAAATGAACACTTAGATGCTTGCGGTTGGGCACGCTTCCGATAGATTATTATTCATTAAGTAAGCACTTATTACCATACACCACCTGAGGTTGTGGAGGTAAACTGAATTGGAAGAGGCGTACCCTGTACCAGATCATATAGAGGGGTATAGTGTTTTAGTTCATATGTTCTTCTAGTTGTATTTTCTTATTTTTACCATCATCAAAACAGACTCGTAGCCATTATTAGATATACCATACATTTAAACCTATAATTATTATTTTGTTCACGAAATACATCACTTAGTCATGATAGTTTTTATTTTCAGCAATATCTTCACTTCCTTCACAAATAATGTATTTCTATATTTTCTGACACACAAGAAGATGTGCGTATATATAAGATGTTATTTTTTCAAAATAAATAACCACTTACCTCTAACCACACCATCATAATAATCATCGTCTCAATATCCGTCGTTGTTATTATAAACCAGCACAAGTCTTAACCTCCATACTTTGTTAAAAAAGGTGTTTGAGACACCAAAAAATGCTGGTAGGCGTTGTTGAAAAGGTGATATAAAACGGTATTTTAAAAATACCAACCACCCTGAAAATAGTAGATAATTCCTGATTTTATAGTTTTTAGGACTAAATTCATAACGAACTATACAGTATCTAATGTATTACATAATATGCTACCTATTTGTTCAGTATCTAATGTATTACTTATTATTCTTATACTATTATTATACTATTATATTATTATGCTATTATTATATTATTATACTATTATACTACTTATTATTATACTTATATTCATATTATACTACTCAGCGGTGAATACATTATGGACTATATTTTAGCACTATAAAAATATATAATAATAATAATTATTATAATAATTAATACCACGATAATTTATATTATTAGCCATATTCTTAGGAAAAATATCGTTTTAGTGGTAATCCTATTATTCGTTGAATACATCAATTATATTAAATTGAAATTTGTGTGAGTGTCAATGTAAATGTTATATTTCTTTTATAGATCAACTAACTTTATACTCGTTTATAAATAATGAAAATATATATGTTACGTGCGTACCATTAATGCTAACGAACATTGTGTTTCGAAAATGTAAGTTACAAAAAAGTTAAAAATATAATTTAGAAGGGATTAATTTCAACTCTTTAGTTGTGGGTTGGTTTGGACAGGAACAGTATGTTCTGCATTATCATTATTATCGTAATTATCTGTAGACGCATCGAGTGCCCCTTTAGTTCATCTCACGACTTTCATCATTGCTGCAGCATCCTCATTAACATCTCCACCGAGAGCGCAGTATTCGATATTACCCGGATCTGATGCTGACTTTTGCGGTAGCGTGGTTGTGGAGGTGAAGGAGCCGTGCATTATATCACGAATTATCCTCTTTTATTATGTAGTATGCATATATAGAAAGGAATAAATATAAAAAAACTATATTTGTTACACGTATTAATAATATACATTTTATATTCATAAATAATAAATTATAACCCCATGAGGTTAAAAATTGTTGTCATTTATATGTTGTTTATAACATAACAGAGAAGGATATTGAGATGATGATGATTGTGGTGAGGCAGGTTAACCTTGGCATAATATTATTTTAAATTGTGGAATAAGGAAGAAAAAGGGTATATACATCTATTACCCTGTAAAATATAACTATAGATCTAAAATTAATAAAATTACCGAATAGAATTAATTTTCATAATTTAAGTATTCATTTAGACCAAATTAATTTTCTTTATTTGTACATTTTACTTTTCGTTTTATGCATTTTTACTCTTGGCTGAATTGTGCATTATACTTTTACTTCAACTCAATATTCTTAAACTCAAACCTTAAACCTTAAACTCAAAACCATAACTTAACCGGTGACAGTAATCTTTATCCGCTTCGTTTGTTGTTTATAACTAAAAAATAAACAATTATTAAATGAATTGATTCAGATTAATATATCCCCGATTAATACTACAATATAAAGTAGAAATACGTACAGAAAGCAATAATTTTTATTATATGTCACTAGACTAATTCTATCGACCCAGATACGAATGCTCTCTGCATACTTGCATTACAGTATATCCAATCAATCACATATCAGTATCCATAGAAATATAACTATTTATATATCTATGACAGTATATACATTTCATTGGCTAACTATTCCAAGCAATTTCTTTTAAGTTTTTGTGTTGAATTTAGTGTGTCGTTGGGTGCGCAGGTGGTGGTTGCGGTCTGTTGTTGCTGCGTTTTTTTAATTTAATTTATTTTATTCTGTTGTGGCATGATTTTAAAATCCAATATAGACAAGAAGTTGTAAATATTTCAAGTAATTCAGGTATGTAAACCTTATTTATTAATTGAAATTGTTTTAATTAAATTAAACCTAGTCAATATCGATATTTTCGGTTTAACCTTTCTTGCATAACGCTATAATGTATGATTTCATTATTTTTTAAAATTCTAATTATATATCTACATTGATTGTTTTCTAAAAAAGATGATCGCCTTGACTAAGTCAGTGTCATTCTTAAACATAATAAATTCCAATATACTTTTGAAAAGCACCTAAATGTTTCGCAAAAATTTGAGTAAAACATGTTCAATTTAATTATTTTACAATAAATCCTGGCGTATACAATAAGTATTTTATTTTAGTAAACTTAACAATTTCTAGATGTTTAGTAATATTTTACTAAGTGAAATTAGCAAAAAGTTATAAAAAATATTATTATAACTGGTCATTATTACGATTATACGATCCCAGATGACGTTAAATTACCAAAAAATATTATGTTATTATCTTATTTTCATATATATAAACTTAGTACATGTACAAAGGCGTAGAAAAACGAAATAAAACTATGGTTTTAATCACAAAACTTTAAGCACTCTATACCAATTTGCATTGTACTGAAATTGTTCTTAATTTTCGTTAGGCAAGGATGAGAAAGTTATGCGGATTTGCAAATTTTTGTGATTGTTATTGGGTCTCGTAATTTGTAACAATAATATATGCACTAAAATTAAAAGTCGGGAGTTAGGATGTTTCTTTCAAAATTCTCTGAGCTCATTTAACCCGTGCATAAATCTTTTTAAATAATTAATGTAATAATTAATTTATTTTAAAATAACTTTTTGATTTCTATCAATTAGTACTCATGTATCTTTTAAACCATTTTATTTTATATCTATTTTTACAGTTTCTTGAGGAGTATCTTAAGAATCGATGTAGAAGAAACTGAAGTCCCCATGCATTCTTAACATCCTTCGGAGATAAATTGTTTGAGAATGATCTTCCGAAAAAGGAACTTCAGCGCTATTTAGGAATTAGGAAGACAGTTCTCGAAAATTTACAAAATTGTAAACTTATATATTTTTTTATAACTTTGGATGTGTTTTGTATTATGATTTTTATACCTGATTTGAAATGGTACTTTTAAAAAGCATGTATGTTGACATAATATGTTGTTAATCAATAATCATTCATTAATGAATAATCTTAACTTAGACATTTTTTACACTTAAGGAATACTATATTATAAAATTATTAGCTTAAATAGCAAAACGTTGTTGCTCATACCTTAACTGAAATGATGTACCGTAAATTGTGTTAGCTCTCACGAAAATAATATTTGACTTTAGCGAACTACGTTTGTTATATTGTATTATTATGTTGTTTCTACTAGGTATCAATTTACCTGTTTGTTGGATCATGGAGTAAATTATATTTAAACAATCAAAAAATGATATCTCAAAATCAAATATTATTTTCGTAGGAGTTAACACAATTTACGGTATATACTATCGTATATCATTTATGTTGTGGTATGACCTAACACATTGTCATTTTGGCTAATATTAATATTAACATTTTTTTGGAATATCTGCATGTATAATTTAATTTTATTTGTGTGTCGTTCTTCATTTTGATAATTTTATTATAAATTGTCTTCACAAATATTTTAATATTTTTTAACCTGTCATAGCGTAGATTTTTACGTTTCTAATGATGCATGTATAATATTATTACAATATGTTAATTTATAAAATCGTTTGGTTAAAAATATGACCTACATTACTGATCATATGAAGTGTGTTTTAAATGTAATAGCTTGGTCAAACATCTTTAAAGTTATTTTAAGTTGATTCAATTGATTAAATAAAATACGAATACAAATTCGTATATAAAATAATACGAATCATTCGTTTTCTTTTTATCCGTATAAACATTTCAGATCGTGTTCCTGAATCCAGTATAAATTATTTGAAAATGTATTAATTTATTATTTTATTTATTCTGTCTATACCATAGATGTTGTACTTTTTCAATTCGCAGAAAGTTGGCGCGAAGCCAAGATGGCTACCAAAAAATAAAGGTTTGGATTTAAAACATGCGGAAGAAGTTATATACTTTTATCTGTACTTTTTCTATATTTTTAAGCAATTGGTTTGTAATTTAACTGGAATAAAGATAAATTCCATTTGGTATGATGTGTTTTATTATTTTACTATTATGGTTTTATAAAGTTTCTTGTTTTACATACAGTAGATAAAAATGTGACTTTCTTGACTTGCAATAACTGAAAATATAACTTTCTGTACTTACAAAAACTTAAAGTAACTTGGTATTTTTATTAAAAATTTTAATTGAATTTAAGTTACTTTAAGTGCACTTAAAATGTCTGAACAAGACTTAATAATTTGATTAAAATGTCACTTATTACATTTTATAAGTAGCGCTTCACTGGGTGAGAATATGTATCTCTTCACTTTAGAATTTGGTTCAGGTGCATGTTAAGTCGCAGGCACTGAGACTAACGAGTTGTTTCTCATCTGACATACAACACTATAAATTTATTCATCAACTGCCCAATGGAGAGTACCTCGTGTTTTGTATTTGGGACAATTTTTGGGAAATTTTTAATTTTTCTCCTCATGGTACATGTAGCAAGATATCCTTGCTGTCTTAACAGCAACAATATCTCAAAACTGTAAACATATTGTCAAAGAAAAGTATGTTCTGTGAATCTGCTTTACTTTGTGGAAAGTCATCAAGGAGATGCAGTATGGTTTCCCTGATTTTCCAAATAACTTTTCTCTTTTAACATGTCCATGCCATGTTTATTATCAAAATTGATTAAAGTAGCCATCTTTTGAGTTCAGACACTAAGATTATCTTATCCAATTATTATCCAAATCTTATGGGTTTCTTGCGAATAGTTTGTTTGCATCCATGCCTTCCAAAGTATTGAATTATGGCTTCATCATGCAATAATTCCTGAATTGGTTTAAAATGCAATAGATGGTTGGTTTTTTATAGCATTACACAAGGTTCTCAATTATGTAAATTTGTTATTTATATCCAAATCAGTATTATCTTCACAATGGATACATTGCAAAATACTTTCAAAGCGGTTTCGCCTCATACCTAAGTAAATGGCATAATTTCAAGAGTCATTTACGTTGTCCCGATATTAACGAGCCCCAGGCAGTTTATTATAGCGTGAATCAATCAAAATCCTTAAAAAACATTTGATATCCTCGTTTGTTGCATGCAGCAGCACGATTATCAAAATATCCTCTATGTAATGTATATCTAGCGGTTTCCTGTATAATAATTTCATGCAATTTATCTGTAAAAAAATAATTCGATTTTGGGAATAATCAGCTTCAGGAAAAATGACATCTCAATTCTGAAACTCCAACTATTTGATACATCTCCCAGCTACTCGAGAGATCTTTGGAGGAACTAGGTGCTCAATTTTAGAATCGTTATCAGAATAATCATCTGAAAGCAAGACATAATTTTACAAATTGAGAATAATATAGAGTTTAATAATAATAATAATATATACAATGATTATTATCAATTTTGTAACTTTATTTTTTATTTTAGTTTATAAAAGTAGCTCTTTTCAGGTTATACTGTATATTTCAAACATATAAGTTAATTGTAATTGTTGAGTGAGTGTATAAAATAGCACAATAGCAGTATACCTACATCGCCAAAATATAGTAATAAATTCTGTTATACCTATCTATTATTATACATATTACAATGCACTGATCTAGTAGCTGTTTCAGTAGCGCATTCGTCTAATGGGCTAGCTTGTATGTTCACGGTCGTGAGTTCGAACCCCACCCTACTTAGATTAATTAAAAAATACATTGTTTATCATTTTTTAGATACCCTTTACAGTTATAAATCAATATTTGCAGTTTACCTCTTCCTATGCGGGTACTACTTTTTAAGACAACTTTAGCCTCTGTCAAGCAAAGTACCCCTTGAGTACCCCCTGGTGGTTGAATAAAAACATTATGCAGCTTATCATCACTCAAATTCTCAATAATAGCAACCACTTCATGATCTGTATATTTTCTGTAAAAAAAGCAAAATGTACACACATTAGCCTAGTGTTACATATATGTAGCAGTACATGTATAATCATATTTCAGCCATATATATATATATATATTGCAAATTTTATATTCTCTGATGTGTAATATTTAATGCCTACTACTACATAATAATACATATTTTTGTAATATAAAACGTACATGTACTTACTTTTGCCTTTTTGTCATATTGGGTAATTGAAAAATTCCTGTTTTTAAATTTGAATTAAATTTATTGGCGCGTTTTATTTTAGCATAATAAAACATCAACATTATTATGAACTGCATAATTATAGCAATTACTTAAAGATGATACGTTTATTTTTTAGTTATTTTTTAAAAATTTGTGATGTTAGCTGTTACATTTACATAATATGTTACGCTAAGCTGTTATGGATTTTAATATTGCTCATTATGCAATAGCCATTAAAAGGCTGAAATGATGGACTAGCGATTATCGATCGCAAGGTCGCAGGTTTGGTTTTTACTCTGTACTGATGAGTGGCAGTACATTGAAGCAGGTCTGTAGATGGATTAACCATTGACTATGATGTCTATTATCAACAATATCATATATATTATATTTTCTATATAAAGTTATATAAAGTATTATACATTCACTTACTACTTTCTTTAGTGATATTTATGCGTTTTGGTTGATTGATAAATCCATCAATGGTTCGTGTCATTATTTCATAAATGTAAATGTTCTTGGTGGATTCAGTTTTCCAAGTGATAACATATGACTGACTATTAGTGCTATTGTGCAATTTAACACTATAATCAGGAAAACCTAACAAAAATTAAAAAAAGATATTACAAACACATATCAAACCAACAAAAACATTATGAAAGTGAATGTAGAACAACTTTGACACATTGATTACCATTTCTAAAAAGTGAATAATTTCCATATTTTTTATAATCCTGGAAACATTACTTTATTTTCAGTCAATACAATAGGTGTGTAACCAAACCTGTTCAACACATAGAAAAGAGGGGAGCTTGGAATAAAACCGAAACAAAAAATGACCCCCTCACATAATGAGCCCACCAAACATTGGCACCAAACCCACCCAACTCACCACTAAGGGAATGTTTGATAAATTGTTAAAATTTTTCAAGTTAAAAAAAATTAACAAAAGTAGGTGTAGTGTATTGACTTGTAATAGTTACTTGTTATAAAGTACTTAAATAAGTAAATAGAGCGGGACAACGGCAAATAGTTTCGATTCCTATAATGTTTGTTTTGGACTTGTAAATGTATGTAGCAGATTTATTCAAAATAATGCAAGCCTTGCAGATCCTTTGAGAGAAGTAACAAGAAAAGATAATTCTTTAAAATAGGGAAAAAGCCGGGAAGTTGCATTTCAACAAATAAAACAGGAGCTAGAAAAGTCAAATAATCTTGCTCCATTTAAAAAAAAATTATCCTACTATATTAGTTACGGATGCAGAACCAGTTGGCCGGGGAGTCATACTCATAAAAGTGCTAGTACAATTATAGGGGAAGAAAAGATTATCAGTTATGCTAGCAGAAGTTTGAGCCAAGTGGAAAATAGGTACTCACAAACCGAGGAAGAAGCATTTGGAATTGTATGGGGGTGTGAACACTTTCATCCTTATTTAAATGGATAATTAAATTTTGAATTGAGAACAGATCACAAGCCTTTAATCTTTATATACACACCGAGATCAAAGCCATCAGCTCGAATTGAGAGATGGGTACTTCGGTTGCAATCATTTAATTTTGAAATAAATCACATAGCTGGGAAGGTCAATATTGCAGATTGCTTATGATCAAGGTTGTCAGTTACTGAAACTAATGAAATAAAGCACGAGTCTGAGGGATTTATTTCCCTTATTGCTCGACCTGCTGCACTTTCAGCTATTAATATCAAAGAAATTGAACAAATATCTGACACAGACACAGAACTTGAAGCAGTGAGGGAGGCTATTTTGACAAGTAACTGGGAAAAAGTAAATATACCGGTTGCGTACAAAGCTATTCGATCAGAGCTATCTGTCTTGGGGAAGCTAGTTCTTCGAGGTACACGCCTAATTATACCTCAAGCACTTCGATCACAAGTTCTAAACCTTGGACATACATGTCATCAGGGTATTGTAAAAACGAAACAAAAGCTGAGGACCAAAGTATGGTGGCCCAATATGGACAAAGGAGCTGAAATTATTTGCAAGCAATGCAAAGAATGTACACAAGTCGGTTTGAAATAATTCTGCGGAACCTACTATCAGAACCGAACTACCAAATGGACCATAGCGAAAGGTGTCAGCCGATTTTTTAGGACCTATGCCAAATGGAAAGTATTTATTAGTAGTTGTTGATTACTACATTCGGTGGTTTGAAGTTTCCATTCTATCTACTACTTTATAACGTCTACTATAATACTATCCGAGCAATGGAGAAGATGTGGGCGACGCATGGTTTACCAGAAACATTACGAACAGATAATGGAACACAGTTCACATAGGACGACTTTACGAGATACATCCAAGGAAATGATATCAAACACATTCGAACAACTCCGTTATGGCCTCAAGCAAATAGAGATGTCAAAAGACAAAACAGAACACTACTCAAGTTTGTCAAAATTGCTCAAATCCAAGGGCTTTCATAAGAATCAGAATTAAACAAGTATTTGTACCTTTTAGAATACTGAGTCACACCAGTTTCTCCTTGTGAATTTCTTTTTGGAAGACAGTGGTGAACAAAATTTCCATCATTGTCCAAAAATGAAATTAAGCTGGATGAGGAAATTCGAGACAGAGACAGCATGAAAAAAGAAAAAGAAAAGAATTATGCTGACATTAGGAGAAGAGTACAAAAAGGACAATTAAAGAAGGTGATACTGTTTTTCTACAGAATGAGAAAAGAAGGAAGTTAGAACCAAGATTCGATAGTAAGGAATGTACAGTTATTAAGAAAACAGGCAATCAAGTCACTGTGAAGACACCAGATGGTAAAATATTCAAGAGAAACTCATCTGACATTAAGAAGTTCGATTACTTGCATGGTTATTTCAACGAGGATCGCGGCGGACTCAACGATGGTCGAGATCAACTCAACAATGGCCGAGGCGGACTCAACGATTGTCAAGATAAACTCAATGATGGTCGAGATCAACTCAACGATGGTCGAGGAGGACTCAACGAGGATCGGGGCGAGTTTAACGAGGACGGTGGCGACTTAAACGAGGATCGTGGTGGTCTCAATGATATCACCAGCCGTGACTGCTCACCTTTCACAGAGGGCTTCAAACAGACTAAAGTTCAAACCAGTTAGATTTATATATGAATAATTATAAAATGTTTTACTATAAACTATGATTATTTTTTGACTGGTAATATTGACATTTAACTTGTTTATGTATAGACTTTTATAAATGGTTTAACACTGATTATGTTTTATGTACGTGTATGTTTACCTTTGTGAAAAGGGGGGGATGTAGTGTATTGACTTGTAATCGTTATTCGTTATAAAGTACTTAAAGCGGGTCAACGGAAAATAGTTTCGATTCCTATAATGTGTGTTCTTATTGACTTTAATATTAAATTAGCAAGTTATTATATAAGGGAATCATTATAGCACCTAAATAATGATAAAGTATAAATTCCTATAGAGCGATAGTGAGAGACAACAGGAAAATGAATTCCTCCACAATTCACACATCCCCGCCACACTTGCACTTCGCAACAACACTTACATTTTTCCATAACACGTACAACTCCTCATAACATA
>JAUZND010001376.1:0-13512 GCA_034780555.1 Coelogynopora nodosa
ATATGTTATACAGTTCAATTATAGTACTTAATAAGTGTTATAACTACGCAATTGACATTTGATTTTCGAAATTTGTATCAATCGTCAATTGACGGGTTCTGCGCTTAAAGGCATAACTACCCATAACTTTTTTTTATGACGAGATAATATTTGAAAAAATGGTCTGCTTACGCACCTCGTCAAGAAAAAAATAGTGGAGCAAGGAATAAAGAAGAAAAGGTATTAAAATAAAGTTACATGTACTTGAAGTTGAAAAATCGTCAATTGACGGGTCCGGCGCTTCTAGTGTTAAATCAGCATTGATAATTTCATCGACAACAAATGCAACAAATAAATTTCCAGGAGAAGCGTCCGTCCTCTTCACCTTTGAAAATATCAACTAAAAAACACACCAGTATAAGATTTAAAATTAATTGACTAAATATTGATTGATATTAATTTACTGGAAAATTTTATTTTCGGCGAATAAATAATAATATTACATTGATTTCCGAAGATACACGATAACATCTACTTATTGATTATCATAAATTTATTCCCCTCCGGTTCAGAGATTTTATTTATAATCAATGCATAGATATTCTGACTGTGTATCTCCGGAAATCAGTGTAATATTAATACTTAGCATAAAATACCTCGATAAAACAAAAAGTAAAAACGGTCGGAAAAAATATCGTGTTTACTTATTAATTCTATTACACTGAAAATAGTTGCGATGAAAGGTCTGTTCTTCAAACTCAGGAAAATAGCTATGTTATCATTATATATAACATTATATTAACGAATTTTAGTATAAGTAACTTTAAAATAATCAATTTAATCTATACAATTGTATGTTTTAACACATAATTTAAAATCAAATTAGTTGCAAGGATTATTTAACTGAATAAGACAAGTAAACATTGCACCAGTTGGTTGTACTAGTAAGTGTTTGTGCACTTTATAATAAATGTAATATATCATTAAATTCTAAACTGCTTTAAGTGAATTGATACATAATATGTTAAGCATTTCTTTGAAATTAATTAATCTCTTTATTGTAATTTAATTATGGTGATCATTTAGTTTTTAGAGTGTCATCTCTAGATAATGTTAATGTCTTGAATATATATTTAGAAAATTCATAAATAATATTTGTATAAGTTAAATATTAAATATTAACAGAATAGTCGTATTGTAAAATTACATAATTTATGCTATAATTATACCTCAATAATGTTTTGTTTTAAAATTATACTATGAGCATGATTATATTTATTTTCTATATTACAAACATTTTCTTAACATTACATACGTTTCAGAATAATGTTTGGAGTATATCTCGCGTTACAATGTGTTGCTTTATACACTATTACAATGTCAACAGGTAAGTTATTTAGATACTATTAATATGTTAAAAGTATCATAAGGAAGTTATTCAGTTATATTTGTAAAATCTACTACAATGAAACAATGAAAAGGTTATTTTTATAAGCTAATATTCTAATGCTAATAATACGTAAATATTTGATACGACAAAAAGTAAAAATAATTTTTATTTAAGCATGGGTAATTATTTCAAAAACATTGCAAAACTTATTAAGTTACATTTTTTATAAATATAATTTTTTTTAAAAGTAATTTGATTATATTTAACTCTGACGGAAACGACATTCTCCGTTGTAAATGGCTGGTCAAAGGCAAAATTATTCATCAAATTTTGAGAGAAAAAAATAGGCATAGAATATAATATTATGCTATACAAATAAATAGAAAAATGTTGTATCTAAATGTTGGTCACCACATGTTTTTTAGTCAAAGTATTGCGTTACAATTACGTTTTTTAACGTTTCACTTTTAAATAGTTAACTGCTTTTTAGCATAATAAAGAAACCATAGTTTGGTATTGCTTTTATATTTTCTTATTATTGTCCTTGTAATATTTTGACTAAAACTTAATATTATTACATACCGCATGGAAAAAACTTGGGTTTAGGAATATTAACGAGTTTAAATGTATTTCACGATTTGGAACATATTTATTTTAATGAGACCGAATTTTTTTAACAAATTTGAAAAAACTATATTTACATCATCAGAAAACACATTTATTAATATTTCTGTTTAAGTAAGGAAAAAAGCGATATATTCACATTACACATCTATTACCATTCACGCGAGCGGGGGTCATGCTGAGTGAGGTCCAACTAAGATCGGACCAATAGGAAACCTACTAAGATCGGACCAATAGGAAACCTACTAAGAACGGACCAATCGAAACCTTGCAAAGGGTGGACTAATATGAAACCTAGCTACTAAGAGCTGACCAATTGAAACCTACTAGGATCAGACCAATAAGAAGCATACTAAGAGCGGACCAATGGGAGAACTATTAAGAATGGACCAATAGGAAAAAGCTCACACGGTGGGGCTCTAGCAACTTTAAGTCGAAAAGTAATGACCATACATTCTGTTTATTGAAATGGTTGAATATGACCATCAATTATAGTATTTTAAAATTAATTTTAATTTGCCAATGTTGGCCAATGGCAATAGTTTTTCCAGTAAAAATCGATTTAGCACATTACACTATACTATGGAGTTGATAGCGCCTGCTGCTTTGCACGTCATATTTCTTCGATGTTCATCAGTAATGATGAAAATGACATTGGTTCAGCTTTTTTATTGGGCAGGGTTTTCTTGATATTATGTTATTTTTCAATTTGAGAACAATTTTAGAAATATGTATGACAAAATGTGAAGGCTAAAATTGGTGTGCAATTGTTAAAGGGTTCTTATTTATTTATTATATTTCTGTAAGATAACTTAAAACAGCATTGAAGTAACTGTTTGAAGCTGGCCGTAATTTTCGATGGCGATTGTGCGGATCTATCACATATTGCAATACTCAAATAAAACATATTGAATGATAAAACATTGAAAGCAAATTGTTTTACTAACCTTTTGTATTTGTATTATTAAACCAGACTGCACATCAGAATGTGACCTACGTATGTTTAGTTGAACAATTTTAAAAATACGATACGTGATTCCGGGAGGTGATATAGAAATACCACAGTGAAGGTTGGCTAACTAAACAGTTACCTCACATACTACCTTCCAATTACGCTCACAATAATAACAATTTTACTGTTCCAATGTTGGTTAAATAAAATGTTAATTACGATATGTTAACCATCTGAAAGCTGGAAAGTGGTATCGGTTAAATTACCAGTAGAATAGTTTCTTCTCTCTTAATCATTTAGCATGATCCAAACTGACCGTTGTTAAAATAGATTAGTTATGCATTTAAGCATTATTTTGAAATATTAATTACGCTTTATATTATTGTTGATGACCTTTTCATAAGTAACAATTATAAAATGGAACGTAACATTGAATTATAGTAACAATATTCATGTGGTAACTAGCTAAGCTCAACATTAATGTTAATTTCAATAATGTCAACTCACATTGGCATTGAGAAATAACGCAACGTAACTGTTTATATTTCAACAAAGAATGTAAATATTCAAGGAACAGTATCGCAATATCTTTCATAAAGGATGTCTTGCTTAACATAATCAAATTACGCAATTTTTAATATATATATATTTTAGGTGATGGTTATCCGAGATTTCCGGAGGCAACTTTTAGTAAGTGTATTCATTTCTTGTAGCATTCATTTGACAAAAGTATTTACTATATTTAAATTAAATAGTATATTATTTCTTATTTCATCAAAGAAACATTCTAAATATTCGATAATGCTCAGAGTTCAATCACCCGAATAAACTTTTTTTAGCACGCGTTGCGTGAACGGATCGTGATTCAGTTCAGATCTAACTTTATCAGCATTTAATATCTTTCTTTCAAAATGAATTGCATGTATCGTAGTAATAGCGGCTTCATCTAAAGATGGTGATTGGAGATCATGTTTAAATCAAAATCTTGAAAGGGCATAGCTGTCTGTGGAATTTCCTTTTTCCTAGCTTGTAGTCAATGGATTAATCAAATTGCATCAGCTCTATGGCCCATTTGCTAATTCTTGCAGATGCGGTATTAGGTAGTAATGCTTTGTTTTTGAACAAATAAATCAAAGGCTTGTGATCTTTGACAATATTGAATGACCAAACATTGTTTCAATCTCAATACAGCCCAAGTAACTGCGAGAACCATCCCTTTCAATATTAAAGTAATTCGCTTCGCACTTGCTTAATGTATATTACGGGCTTTTTCTCTTCAGTAAAAAATGCACCAAGAGCGTCGGTAATCAAGGTGTACTTCTTTTTCAAGACTGTATGGTTGAATTACCGGATATTTTGTTATGTCGTCTTTTAGGATGTCAGGTGCACGAGAACAATCATCCGTCCAATTAAATTGATTTCAGTGGCAGCAGTTTGGCAGAGAAATTGGGAATGAGTCGACCAAGCAAAGTAATTAAGAAGGCCAATACAAGTTTCTAGTTTCTTTAACGTCTCCGGGTGTTTCTACGGCTTTGATTTTGTTTAGGATGTTGCAATCAGGTTCAATGCCTCACGCAGATATTCGAAATCTCAAACATGTAATCTCACTGGCGTAGGAAAGGGATTTATATTCATTTATGGCCACCTGTTTTCTAATAATCGGCTTCTGACAGTATCAAGTGCTAGACGAAGTGTATCTTCATTGTCTGCATTTATCGGTACGTCATCTTGATAAATGATAATGCCTTTAATATCCGAGAGGATATTTTCCATTACACGCTGGAATGTTGCAGAATAGTTTTTTTTCACTCCCATCTGCAGGCGACTTACTCGAAATGATCCCTTTGTGGTGTTAATAATAGAAATATCCATGGCTTCATCATCTACAATCTGAAAATATGAAGGAGTTAGACCAATTTTGGCTAATCTTGCGTTATTCATTTTAGCAAATATTGTTGCGATATTAGGTAAGGGATACGAATCGGACTTTATCTTGGCATTAACGTGGTATTTATAGTCTGCCCACATTCGCAAGTCACCATTAGCTTTTTTGATCCAGACAACAGGCGATACTCTTCCAATGCTAAGGGTACCGGTCTTGAACGACAACATTAATCTTTCGCGTCTGCAATAAGTTCAATTTTGGATTTTATGCCTTTTATTGCCGGTAGCGCTTGAATCCCATTAGTTGATTATGATAACAAGTTCACAGATTCATTTGTTATTAAATCTCTTCCCAGTAAGCCGAGTGATATTTTGGTGTCAATAACCGTAATGGTAGCTGGCAAATATTTTTGTTCCAGAAACATACTACCTATGAATTGACCCTTCGTTTTCATTATATGACCGTCGTACGCTTCTAGTTTTTTTGGAGGATTTCTGCATTTTAGATTTTTTCCAATTTGTTCCCATAGATTTGGAGATATTATAAACACACTAGCACCAGTATCAACTTGGATAGGTATTTTTGCACCGTTTATTTCAATGTTTTCTAACTGATTTTCGATACAATGAACTTCATAAATATAATACATATCTTCAGTTTTATCACCTGTAACCCTCTCCGTGTCATCATTACCAGTGTTTTCGACCGAATGATTATGTTTCCTCGATTAACATACTTTTGCGAAATGACTTATTGTAGAACAATTTGCACATGTTTTACCATAAGCCGGGCCGGGCATTGTTTTATTTTGTGGTTGAGACCACAGTATTTGCAGTCATTAATTTCCGAATTTGAAGGATACTTGCGAGCATTTTGGGAGTAGTGTACTTCATTTTCTGGTTGTGCACTTGATGCACTAACGAATGGCTTCACCATTTCCAATTGTTGAACAAAGCTTTGGATTTGCATTACATTCATATCACTAATCGCCATTTTATCCAAAACTTTCTCCCTTATGTTTGAATTGTTTAGACCAGCAACGAAAGCTACCTTTATAATTTCTTCGGTTGGATCTGTAGACTGTTTGAAAGATTCAAATTGACAATGTTGTGCCTTTTTTCTCAACCGTATTATGTAGTCAGCAGCTGTTTCATGGGCATTTTGTTTACAGTGTAAGTTGATAAAATCGAGTTCGTTCAACCATGACGATCCTGTTCATAGGTTGAATGTATTGTTTTAATGCAGCTTCTATGTCGCAGAATTTTGTCTCTTCTATTTTCCTTGGCGCAATAATGAGTTGCGTCTTTTGAAGAGAGGTTAATCCACAGACCGATGTGAAGTTATCAGTTTCTTTATCGGTCCATTGTTTGGTTTCCTTCAATGCATTAAAAGCGGTGAGCCATGTGGCTGTCTTGTCTGCATTGCTCAAGTCCAGTGTCTCAATTGCTCGCGACGCCATCGTGATGTATCTGCCAAATGTGTTAATAAAACTGTAATATGCGATTAATTAGTCAAGCATAATATTTTATTATGATAATTGTCTAGACAACTATTAAACCTTCAAATATTTAAACATTGTCATAAAATACGAATCGATTACAACAAAATTAAACTAAGTTCATTGATCAATTATACTATAAACACAACATTAACAATATAACTTGTGTCGGTAGATTTATCTAAATCAAATTTAAAAAATGGGGGGTTGAGGGGTAGGGGGTATTGGTCAAAGGTAAAAGATCATGGTCAAAGTTCAAATGGTGCGGTCGAATTGACCCTTTCTGTACTACCCAATTAATCTATGGTATATATTTTATGCATTAACTACTTTACAGAAATAAACGACATGTATAGAAAATGGGATGCAGTTGACCCTTCATTTGGTAAAATTTACATGACGGATCGATACGGCTACACGCACTACGAGGACGCTATAGACAATGTTGATGAGCATGATGCGTGGAAGCACTACATGAAGGATCGAAAGCAGAACAGTGCTTCTTTAAAGAGTAAATTGATTATTCTGCCAGCCATGCTTAGGGGAGCTATTGTGAGATTGTACATGAACTTTGGGAAGACGTACTCATATTGTGAAAACGGTAACTGCGAAGATACTGTGACTTTCTATTTAGAAATGGTCGATATTAATTACAACAAAGATATCCGTCTTCCATTAAATGGAAATGTAAGAGTTATAATAAAAGATCGGGTGGCTCCAGCAACCTTTTCATTTTATGAAAATCATTTTTATTCCGAATACTTTGGAATGGATGTTGCAGGTTTGAATGGAAGCGCATTTCCAAAAATGACGCTACATTTCTTTCAGGCTGACGAAGGTATTTTTACATTTTTTTGCATTTAATATAAAAATATTGAAAACTAAAATGATATTTATATATTATACTGTATAAACAGTAACATTTATAATATAATATATACAATATATATATATATAAATATATACATGCAGAATAAGTTATTGACCATTCTTAGTAATAAAATATATGACATGTATTACAAATAGTTATGCTTTTCCGTTTTCTTCAGTTACTCATAATCTATTTGTGAGAGATATTATGTTAAATATATTGAATATATTATTATGTTAAATATATATATATAGTATTATGTTAAATTAGAATACATTGTACATTTAGTAGAATTTTAAGTAATTAAAGTAAAATCAGAGGTCTTGAATAATTTGGAATCATCCTTGGAATTCCACCGATCCCACATCGTACGACTTAAATGAATTACATTAAATTGTCTATTACAACGATTAACGCACATTTGTATTTGTACAATGCATATTGCAATAAAGAGTATTAATTGTCAAGGCACAGTGTCTCAATAACTTTAATAAATCATGTGTTGCTTAGCATTATCAAATTATCCAATTACGCAATTTTCTAAAATATATGTATAGTTTTAGATTTTAAATGTAATCCGTTTAATACATTTAGTACATTTGATTAATTTGTCATTAAGTAAAATCGATTTTAATCATCTACAATTAATCTGAGATGAACCGGATCTTGTTAAAATAGCCAACAGCATTTTAATCATTTTAAAAAATTTTCGCAATACTAGGGTAGTGAAGAGGGATTATAGGATGTCATGGAGTAGAATTTCATCTTCCCACAATACATTTACTAGAAAAAAGTGACTACATAAACGGGTTTAGAACGGGGGATGAAAAACACATAGCCTATTACTCATACTTCAAATCCCCTGAAATACAGAGCGGTTTTTAACTAAAAATTCTGTTAAACTGCCAATTTATTAAATGTAAGGATAATTTGTACAACTTATGTAATCGCGGTCAGTGAAACAAAGATGGACAAATTCACATGGAAATTAACAAACACTAATATCGAATCCGAGATCCAAATATTCACAAGAAGAATGTAGGAAGATATTTTCAATCAAAAGATGCATCCCTGTACAATATACTAGGATTGTGTACTAATCAGCAATGCGCATCAGAAAGTTTTCTTGAAATATGAAAATGCCTGTCATTGGAATAATTGAAGATCAAAATTCTGGACGACCTTATTATCAACACAAATTGAAGGTCAAAGTTCTGGACGACCTTATTATCAACACAAATTGAAGGTCAAAGTTGTGGACGACCTTATTATCAACACAAATTGAAGGTCAAAGTTCTGGATGACCTTATTGTCAACACAAATTGAAGGTCAAAGTTCTGGACGACCTTATTGTCAACACAAATTCCGTATTCAAAACATCCAAGTCGGTAAGAATGATGTAAAAGGTAAGGCGAAGGTGGGATCCACGATTGAGACAGTATGTAAATCGTTTAATACCGAAACTTGCTTTTCATTATGTCGGTTATATACAAGATATGCTTTTAAGCGTACTTTTATAAGGTAAGTATAACAAGGTTACAAGGTTGTGCTCATCAGTTTTCTTACTGTAAATGTTCTGGAGGAGTAACAGGGAGTATTTATTATTTAGTACTAAGGCTTGACCTAAATTGCTATCTGAATGGAAGTTTTGTTGTGGAAAAATCCGCGATATCTACCAAAGGCAACCTTTTCGTGAAGACCTTCGGACGCTTCAAAAAGATTGGACGGTTATTTAAGAAACTTTTTATGTCGTAAAATGCTTTACCACCCCAAACCAGACCGTACATCTCAATATGACCTACAAATGTTTAGTTAATAAATTTTAAAAAATACGATGGCTCTTAAGCTACGGAGCCAGCGGGTTGGCCTGAAAATGGTCAAATTATAATTTATTTAAAATGAACACGTATCAGGCTGATTGTTTCTATAATAATACTATTCGGTATACGAATAATAAAGACCCACTTAAGACGTGAAAGTTTGTTTGCTTTCCTAACTTAAGACCTGCCCGAAAATCGTAAAAGTTAAGTTTTTTTTCATAATTCACGTAGTTCGGCTGTTTTCATCTTAATTTGATAGCTAATACTCTCATCTATCAAAATATATACTTAAGACGTCGACATTCCGTAGCCTTCCTAACTTAAGACGTGATCTTATGGATCAAGGTCAGAACATGTGTCGAAAAGTCAATTTATTTAGAGTTCATGTAGTATGGCTGATTTTACCATGAATCAATATGTGAGACTCTTCTCTAAAACATTAGGTACATATTGCGTAGCCTTCACAACTTTTGACCTGATCTTACGGGTCAAGGTAAGGTCAGATTATGCATGAAATGTCAATTTATTTATGGTTATTTTTATCATAAATTGATTGAAAAGAATCGCATCTATCAGAATAGTTATACTATGTCGAAATAACGTAGCCTTAATCTTATTAATAAATGCAGGATAGCAGTTAGTAGTTCATAAATCAGTTATTAGCAGTAGTGCAGTTATAGTATACTATTGATTTTTAGCCTAGGTGGAATTATAGCTAAGCTTGCAATATGTATTCTAATATTTATTTCGCCTAACTTTCAATTTTTCTATGGAATGTTTTTAAATAAAGTAGTATCTACCATTTATTAATTTAACTGTAATATTTAACATTCCATATTCCTTAATCTAAAATAGAATGTTTGAAATATTTAATTACGGAAAATAAATTATTTACTGAAATAAATTAGATAATTATCAAATATTAAATAAACAAATGCGAGCAATTTATTTGTTGTATAACCAGTAGATAAGTATGAAAAACATGGTACATAACATTGAGACAAATAATATCGGTGGTTATACAAAAGTTTCATGAAAATATATCGAAACCAAGAATCAATTTATGATAATTGTTGTCATGATTTTATACACATGCTTAAATCAACATGTAGCAATACAAGAAAATAGGAAGATTTCAATAACCGTACTGTCAAATGTACGTTTTATATGAAAAATGTGTTCAGATAATTCTATGTGGAATCAAGGGAAATATCATCGTCGTCAGATAATACTGTCAAATCTTCATCCTCTTTGTCCTATTCTACCCCTTCCGGCAAATGGGCGACTAACTGTGTCGGTACATGTGGCCCTTCAAACGCATGTCTGTGTTATTCTGAGAGTCTCCTCTACAATATTTCGTCTTGTTTTTTATTTGTTTATAATAGTATTTAGGAAGAGTAAATTCGACCGAACTTATAAATATATTTATGAGTCATGTCTAAAAATATATCATGACTCATACTACCCCCCCTACCTCCTTTTATATAATTTATATATTTAATTTTTTATAGATTAGCATAACAATGTATATAAGTTTTAACTTACATTTAATTTATCAATTTATGGTATTGTCAGACACTTCTCAACTTATCGATTATTATCTACAAGTGAGAACGGGAAAAACAGGAATCAATGTATTACTTTATAATATGAAACCGATTTCAATATATATTGTTAAACACCTCACCCTTCATTCCAGTTGACTTTTCTAGATATGGGTCGAGAGACCTCATATGTAACATTGAGCGGTCTTATTGTGACCCCGATTGTCTCCATCACTAGTCCAGACATCTTTGTGGAAAGAATGGTCTTGGTTCTATGGTTAGACATCTCTACCCCATTGTTCGAAAACTTGCATAGCGTCGATTGTCTGTAACCAAGATTCAGTGAAGCAGCATTAAGTTTGGGGTGGGGTACTAGTACCATTCCAAAAGCAGCCGGCTTGTGTTTGACATCACCGGCACCCATTGTACATACAGTAGTCTTGTTTAGAGTGCACTCAATATCAGCGTACACAACACATGGCAGTCGTTGACATAATCTCAGTTTAGTGAACTCCATATGTGTGGTATTGGCAGGGAGAAGCGTGATTGCCTGCCATGAGTAACACAGATCATGATGATCACCAAGCAGTTTCTCAGTTATAAATGGCTGCAGACAGCGTTTACAAAATATGTTAACAAGAGCACGTTTGGAATTCGCCTTTACTTTTGCAGCATCCAAGTAGTCGATTAAGATTGACTATGTGTAGGTAATGAGTTGAATCCTTGAGCGCCACTATATTGATCACTGTGCCGGCTGTTTCCGATGACGACTTGCTTGCAGCTATGGGCACTCTTACCGGGTGGCTTTCATTTTCCTCATCCCACTCTAGCAAATTAAGATAAATACCCGGATTGTGACGCTCAAATGTGGTAAAATTACGAGTATTAACGAGAGACACAATGCCTGTCCAGTTGTACTTGGCTTTATAAATAATGTACGTTTGATGCCTGTATCGTATAGTACAGTTAAATTCGTGTGAATGTAGACAAACCAAAACAGAATATTTGAAGCACTGATCTTCAGTCTTCGAAAAGTTGATCACATCCTGTTTGTTTTGTAACCGACTCGCAAGCGTAATGTCGTCTGCTTTACCGAGATAATCTAGCGCCGAGTGGTACTTTGTTACACGCATGTTGAAATAATTGACTCCTAATATTGTCTAATTACTGCAACTTGAACAAAATGCTCCACTTTTAAGAGTAGGCCACTGATAATGTAAGAAATACAATCTGGAGTGAGAACAGTCGCGACGAGGGAAAACAATTAATTTTTCAGCTGAATAATTTCACCATCCAAATCCATCTGAGCGGTTCTAACCTCTAGGATAGGATGCACTTTAAACTCATATCGAGTTGATTGCAATAGAAGACTTATCGTAGAGTCATTAGGCGAATGAATCTCACATGTTACGTCCTCCCGCGTCGGCTGCGTTGTGGCACTCTTCTGCAAATGCAGTGGAACACTTCCTCCAGAATAATGCGAAGTTCATCAGGATAACACACTCTTCTATGCATGTTCAACATTTTAAGAGAATTAAAATGTGAACTGCATTGTCCGCATTTAAATATGTTTATAGACTCAGCAATACTTGAATTGGTGACTAATTGACGAGACGAACACAGAAGTTGACCATTGCTAACTACAATATATTAGTTGAGCGAGGTGATGTTTCCAATTCTTCCACATCGGAATCCAGATCAATACATATAAATATAATTTATTGTTGAGGAGGGTAGAGGAATTGAGGTTTCGGCTGGAGCAGCTTCATATATAACAGCAAGTTGATTCCATAAACTGTATATCACGTTAAGCTTTGTACTAACTGAGTTGCAATCATCATTAGTGATTAGTTCAGGTTGTACACCATTTGATGCACTAATAATGGGTTCATTAAGGAGACGCGGCCAAAACTCCGACTCAGACTCTTTCTGATCGGACCGAGATGTGTTGAACTCCAATAAGTCCCGCTCGAACTGAGCATACGTAGTGTCCTGACTATATAATGGAGATGGAATGGACAGAATAAGCAGTGACGCTGGCTGTATTGATGACGTTGGTGGCGTTGATGACGCAGGAAGAATTGGTGATGTTGGCAGCGTTGGTGACTTTGGAACATTATGCCAACCTGCTCCGTGATAATATTTTACCCTCTTGATGAATTCTTCCTCGCTTATCTCCCCTTCCTCCACGTGCGACACCTCACTGTTGACATCTTCTTCGCTTAAAATGTCAGATAAACTTCTAAATATAGAATTCATGATTTAAATAAATGCACGAATTGAGTCTAGTTAGTAGAAATAACATAAAAAGTTGTATATAATTGTAAAATAAGTAGTAGTAGAAACAAAGTAGTATTAAATATAGAAATTGTAAAGTAGTAGTCAATTTATAAGTGTAGAGCAGAACGCACAGAACGGGGAAAGGGGGGAAAAAGGGGAGGGTGGATTTTTAAAAAAAAAATTGAGGGGGGTATGAGTCATGATCTATTTTTAGACATGAGTCATAAATCTATTTATAAGTGTGCTGGAATCGACCCTTCCTATACTACATGCATGTCCTTGTGTTATGTGCGGGGATCTGGGAATCTGGTGAGGTTGTCTCTAGTGCGGGGATCTGTGATCCGGGATCCTAATAGTGTATTATTGCCGATCTTATATAGCATAATAAAGCTGGTCACGTGATTATGGGGAAAGAATTATAAAAATACAACAGACAAGAAGCAAGCGAGAGGGAGAGACATCCAACTGTTGCTGAACTGGCTGAAATGTGGTTCCAGTAGACTGCCATGTTTAGAGTTGGTATGTTTTTCGAATGTAATAAAATGTACGTATTTAGTAATAAAATTATCGATAAACGATTATACACAGTAGTAGGGAAGGAGCTCTTCTACGCCACCCCCCACCCCCTCCGCCCACGCAAAAAAAAATTTTTTTTGATGAGTCATCCCC
>JAUZND010001377.1:0-34739 GCA_034780555.1 Coelogynopora nodosa
ATTTCATAACTAACGAATAAATTTTTTAATTTTTTTCATTACAACATGTTTTTCACAATTTTCATTGATAATATTATATCTGTTGTTTCCTAATATTTCTTTAATTTTGTAAGGCTTGTCTTCGTAAATATTTTCGAAGGCCCTTTTGCGGGTTTTAACATTTGTGTCAAAATCCTTCATTAATAAAACTTCATCTCCTATCTAAATTCATATATAAATTTTAAAATTAGCTATTACGTCAAACTTTCTAATCGTAATATTACGATTTGCATCGCATATCATTTTTTTCTGATAACTGGACGGCTCCAAGTTATCAGGAATTATGCTTTTCGTCACATTGTACTCTAAAAATAAATTTCTAATGATTTATATAGATTTATATATTTGACCTTTCGTCCCATAAAATATTTGGAATGGAGTTGATCCGTGAGCTCTATGTACTGTTATATTGTATTTAAATACTATATCTGGTAATACATCGAACCATCTAGGTGTAACATCTTCTTCTCCACTAATTGTCTTACCGATCCATCTATAAATAAAATCATTATTGATATTAAGATATTAATACCTTTTTAGTGTCTGATTGCACCTTTCAACTTGCCCTTGCGATTGGGGGTTTCTGGGTCTTCCGTGCACCATATTAATTTTTAAATTCTAAAAATTCTATATAATTGAAATTTGAACTTAACTGCTTACTTCACATAGTTGTTGCAATTCTTTATTCTTGAACTCCTTGCCGTTGTCAGTATGCAATGTTTCAGGGACTCCGGTTATCTGAAAAAGAACATTGAATTTGTTTCTCATATTTACAGCATCTTTTGTTTTTAAAGGAAATGAAAATAGAAACTTTGAAAAGCAATCCTCAATATTCAGGATAAATTTATGCCCTTCATTGGCTTCTGCATACGGAATTAATGATATACTACAGTCTGCCTGGTATCGGGACCTAGTTTTTTCTGTAACTATAGCCTTCAGGGGTGCCACTGTGGTTAATCTTGTCGCTTTTTGACAAGCAACACACTTTTTAATGTATTTTACAATTTCATCTCTTGATATTCCATGTGTCGTAGCTGATAAATAATGCAACGTTTTACATATGCCTGGATGACCAATATCATGGAAACTTTTAATCATCTGCATCTTAGATTCTATATCATCTGTTGCATATACCTAACATAAAATATATATAGTAGAGAATACTACTATTTACCTTTAATAAATCACCGTCCTTTTTATAAAATAATTCATCATTTACAATTTCATAATCACTAGAATGCTTTTTAATTTTACTTTTTCTTTGTACGTTTAATGACACGATATTTTCTCCTTTCAGAATATTTACCATCGCCTTTAATTCTTGTACATTTTTTAATTTAAATTTTTGTACCATTTTATAATTGTAAAAATCAATCAATTGTAAAATAAAACAGTAACCATATAAATATTAGTTTCAAATAAATATATTACTTTCAAATATAATATATCACTTTCAAATATATATCACTTTCGTCTACCACAATTATTAATTATTTATTATACTATAATAGGATGAAATGAAAAGATTAACGAATATTGTATGGCCAGAAATGACAAACTACGTACATCATGACATGTGTCGAATGAGAAATAGAGCAATAAGCGGTAGAAATAAAATTTACATATTAAAATTTGAATAAAAACATGTTTTAAATTTTATTGTAGAAAAGTCACCACGCGTCGTTGTCATTGATGCTGCTATATTATTGGAAGCGAAACTTGAACAATTTTGTGACGAAGTTTGGACTTGTTCTATCCCTCCAGACGTTGTATAATTGAAAAAATGTAACTTTTTTGTAAATTATTTGTAGGCCATCAAACGTTTAATGGAAAGAAGCTCGACATCTTATAAAGACGCTGAGAGTAGGTACAATCTGCAATTGTCCAACTACGATAGAAAAAAGAATACAAATGTTTTATTGTGCTCATATTGGGATAAAGACTTTACGAAAAAGCAGGTATATAATTATTAGTGGTGTTTACTTTTTGTATTTTTTGAAATTGTAGAGCACACCAAAAAAAACTACCGAGTTATAACAAAATCGACCGAAAAAACTTCAAACATAATATTATTTCAATTTTACTGTTTTTTAACTATTTTAGTATGTTTGAAACTCACTTTTTCTGTGAACCTTTTAAACAGAATATTTAACAAAATGCTTGTATTTATGTCAGTTTTTCATGTAGATTATAATGTATATAGGTATTTTTAAAATTATTTTTTTCGGACACCACTAATTATAAATTATAATTATAATTATAAAATATCTATTTCTTCAGGTGAAATATGCATGGGATTTGCTACAACCGCGTATTCAGTCTAAAACCTCAAAAGATGTGTGAATTTGTTATATAATAAACTTAAACGTATAAAAAGTATCTAATTATAATAATTTTAAATTTAAATGAAAAAGCAATAAATCAATTTGTGGATATTGGTTTAATTTTCCTATTAAAAATCTCAATTTGCCACATTTCATATAAACATGGTAAAATGCTGTAGAAATGAATAAAAACGAACAAAATTTACATAAAAAGTGGGACACAAGAGCATTCGAGGGTAGATGAGGGTTAATTACTATCTTAATGGCTTATAAACTTTTTATTACGAAATTTAGAAATGCATTTAATTACACATTTTATTTTATCTATGACATATATGTTCTGATACATACAATGTGGAATATTTATGGAGAAAAAATGATTTAATAAATTTAATAAATAAATGGTTAATTATACAATTTAAAATATTTCTTGCGTAATCTACATTATAAATAAAAAATATCATAAAAGTTTTATTAAAACTGATGCTGTAGCATGGTGAGTTTAATTTTTTGAAATGTTAATCAATTATCTTAATACAACATACTTGATGTGATTTACAAAAATATAAAAATACTTGGATCTTGACGTGACCTATATTGCTAAAAGTTTAAAATTTGAAGAGTTTTCAGAAATAATTATCATTTTATCGAGAAAGTGATTTTGCTATTAGAGTTCAATAAAAGAAGAAGGCAATTAAAAAGGTAATTTTCACAATAAAGATTAAAATTAATTACAGATAAAAGTTATTTAAAATATCATTTTTTAATTATAAAAATGCAAAATAATCAGTAGTGGAAAGAATCATTCAAATTGATATAAACTTTCAACGAGTGCTTATTTTTTATAAATAATGTATGTTATTGTTTTTTTGTTATTTATTTTTTATTTTTTATTTTTTATTTTTTATTTTTATTTTTTATGGTTTTTAACATTGTATAAAGAAAAGCAAAACATATACTGTATATATTATAAATATATTATATTGTTATTATATACTGTTATTAAAATGTCTTTAAATACACGCCAATGAACCCACATTATCCTATAAATTTAATCAATTCAGTAATTACACCCACTTGAATATTTAACAAACTTCTGCAAAGGTTGAAAAGACTTGTTGCCAATATTTAATTATTTGCACACAGGTATATGGAATAATATCACTGATAATAATAATTCATCCGAGTGAATAGCATTGCATACGCCACATTAAAATATGATATTCTATAAACTTTATAATAAAGCAGTCACCCGCATAAATCTTTTTAAAGTGTACATAAACGTATTTATTATTACCAATAGATTTTTAGTAAAAATTACCTATATATAAAATTCCTGAGGTGGATTAACTTGATCACAATTTGTTCACAAATTGTAAAATTCACAATTGACAGGAAGTACACAATTACCAATACATTGAAATTAGTACAAAAAAACACCCATATACTTTTTTAATAACAAATAAAACGAAATAAAAAATTACTCGAATATAATGTAATCGTATTATAAACTTTATATTATAAAAGTCATTCTCCAATTAGCGAAACAACTGACAATACTTTTTTGCAAGTCGCGACCAAAAATAATTATATTATTATTTATAAAGAATTATATATTGAATAATTATAATTATAATTATTGATTTCAATTTGATAAAATAATTAACCAGATAATTAACCAATTTATGCCACAAAATGTACAATTTCTAAAATTTAGAATCTAAATGTTGTGATAAAAAAGTACTCGACTACTTGTAAATTGATTTTCAATTTAATTCAACTAATATTTAGACAGCTGTTGTCGAAATTGACGCCTTTTAGTCTTGAAAGATTTTGATAACCATTTTCAGTCGGCCAAATTGGTACAAAATAGAAAAAGTTGCGTACATAATTATTGACATACAAAAAAGCGACAAAGGTCTCGACTCAAGCGGCACAAATTGGGATTACATTCTAACATCAACGGAATCTTTAACACTAGTATAGCACGATTTATTTTATTTATAAAGAATATCCGTCAATTCCGTTACAATTTCAATCTCGACTCTAGAATAAAAACGTTGGCAAAACCATTTAATTTTATAAAAATTAAAACTAGACGTACAAGTTGTACTACAACTTAAAAGTCTGTAGATTTAATAGAATTTCATATATCCCCTGCGAATTGATTAAATCTAGATAGATTGACTCTTGAGAATAAGAAACATATATCTAGAATCTAGATACCAATCTTATACCATTTCCGGACAAGAGTGTATCAATCAAGCATCGACAGCTAAATAATTGCTCTTTCAAAAGAGATTTGGTTCCAAGCAACAAATTCTCAAATTTTCAAATTTTCATATATAAAGTTGTGGGAAAATTTTAAATGGCCAAATCAAAGTCTGAAAAACTCCCTCCTACTAGAGACCTCGATAATAAAGAGACGCGGGATTCTCGTCCAAAGATTCGCAACAGTTTTTACAAATGGAAACTAATAAATATTTTCAAAAAGAGCATATGTTCTGATAAAGGGACAAAAAAGACTTGTATTTTAAACCCTCTACCTTTAAACGACCAAAAAAATAACGTGAACCAACCAGATTATGTTCCATCAAAAATTGATGCAAAAAAACCTATTGTACTAAAAACTACTGTTCCACCACCTACTTCTTCAGGGTACCAGTCGAGTTCCGAGTGCACCCATGATAATATAAATAGTTTACCTAAAGTCGTAAAAATTATAAGTCCACGTACGTTCAGTACGCCTGTAAAGAATAATACGTATGCTTTGTCAGAAAGGAGATGTGATTTAAATGGAGTAGTGAAATGTAATTCCACGATATCACAGACGACCACGTTTACGGAAAAAACTTTGGATGTTCCAAAAAGTTGTTTGGTGTATAAATTGCCAAACGTTTCGTGTGATAAGAATAGGGTAAAGTCGGAGAGTAAAGCTAGTCATATCGCGAGAGATAAAAATCAGGAAAAAACGTAATAAATTTATTTTAATTATCAAATGAGAAATTCATTTTTATTGAAAAATAGTTGAGTATAATATGAAAAATTGTAAAGAATATTAATTATGAAATAATTTTATTATTAGACAATTAAAATTACTAAACTCATTACTGGATGAAACAATTCACATACGAAAACGAGTCATATTACTTGAGGAAATAATAAAAAAGGTAAAAAGTTAATTTTATTTTATAAAAAACTTATTTTGATACAAACTTTCCAATAATGTCGTGTTCTCGAAACACGTAGTGTTCCTAATTTCGTTTTAAAATGAAAAAATGTATAAATTTTTTAAAAACTTTACCACTTCCTGCAAAACGACCTTGGTGCCACCAAACTCTGGTAGCAAAACTTCATCGCCTACTTTAGTTTTCAATTCGACGACTTTTCCTTCCTAAAAATTAAAAATTAAAAATTTAATCATCAAATTTTTTTACATCATTTCTGTAACCTTCTCCAGTTTCCACAACTATGGCTTTTAGCATTTTTTCTTGAGATTTTTCAGGAATAATGATTCCACTGGCGGTTTTAGTGTCTGCTACAAATTTTTTGACGAGAATCCTGTCGAATAATGGAAGAAATCGTTTTAGTGCTACAGACTAATAAATGAATTATTAATTAGTTAATAATTAAAATGTAACATTTAAATACCATTTTCAAGATCAAATTTATCAAATTTACAAATATTATGGGCGATAAATAATGTATCAAGTTGTTTCAAAAAGAAGTAAACTTTATTTGGTCGAACACGTGCAAGCTTTTTATTAATTTTTGCAATTTTTACAATTTTTTCGATTTTGACAAAATTGGCAATTTATTTTAAAAATTAATTATAAATTTAGGATGAATTACAAATGGAACAACTACACTGTCAAATGTTTGATCTCACCGAAGAAAACAAACAATTAAAACAAGAAAACGATACAATGAAAAGCAAACTGCAACAATTGAATATTACGAAATCCGACCGGCTGTAATCTCTCTTTTCATAGTGTATGACATGCTCTGTGTGATAGTTATTTATAAATATTTATTTTAAAAATGAATCTCATGAATTATTGATTTTATTTAAAAATTTTTTTATAGTTTTTGTTAAAATTTAACTTAAATTTGCTCATTTCGCAGAAATTGGCGTTTTTATGTTTCAATATAATATAGAATTTCTGATTAATTTGTGATAATTTAATTTTAAACAGAATGTAAACACGTACATGTGGTATTTAAATCAGTTTTTTCAATATATATCAATTTACTTCAGAACTACATTGAGAATTCAAAAATTTAAAAATTTTCCACATGAAGCTTCTTCTATTCGTACTGTTATTGATCACATGTTTCAGATTAATTTTATCACGTAATTTAGCGATTGAAAATTTATATTAATTATATATCTTAGCACGTCCACGATTAGGGGGTAATTAAATATTTTAAATTTTTTTATTTTATTTTATTTCATAAAATTTACTTTTTTATAAAAAAATAAAATAACCTTCATAAATGAAATAAAGGTGTATCTGATGCAAATGATTACGAAGGTTTTGTAGAATTTTTTTGGAAATTTTAGAAAATTATTTAAGTATAATTTATAGATATAAAAATGATAAATAAAAAAGAACTTTCAAAGAGCTCTCAAGAGAATGTCAAAATAGGTAAAAATTGAACTTGTAAGTAGAATCTTTGAAATTAATATAAATTATAAAAATAGAAAAATCAGACAAGTCCAAAAGTTTTTTTTTATTAATAAAAAAATGAATTTTTAAATATAGCACACGTGTTAAATAGACCAAAGGAAACTGACGAGAAAGAATCTAGAGCTCGTAATTTTTTATTATTCTTAAAATTATTAATTACACATTTAGCTGATAACAAAAGGAGAAAAAAACTGAATAAATTTACATTTAAATTACATTCACTAAAATTTGATCAATTCATTAGATTTTGACCTTTTTATTAAATTACAATAGAAATTGTACACATATATAAGAATAGGGTCATTAAAATTTTTATATTTAAATACGATGCCATGTCTGGTCAATTCATTTTTTACATCCTTCTTTGACCTTTCTTTTAAATAACAATAGAAATAGTACGCATCTAAGAATATGATCACTGAAAGTTTTGAACTATATTTTAAAAATCTTTTATATTTAAATACAATTCCATGTCTGGTCAATTCATTTTATACATCGTTTTTACTATCGTTGACCTTTTTTAAAATAACAATAGAAATTGTACGCATCTAACAACTGTGTCGTTAATTTTAAATAATATTTTACATTCATTTAACATTCAAGTTAATTTTATACGTTTGAAAAACATTTTTAAAATTATTTATACATGAATTACAAGACATTTCTCTTGCTTTTCGGTGCTGGTGCTCACTGTGCAATAGGTAATGGTTTTATTAAATAGTAATTTCGATTTTTATCTTCATATTATTTTATCTAGCCGCTCCACTCACTACAGAGAATAAAATGACAGTTAGGGGTATTTTATAATTATATTATATTATAATATTTATTTTTAAATTAAATATTAGATGTGAAAAATAACAAATTTTTGGATACAACTGGAAAATGTATTTTTTATCATCATAATTTAAATATATATTTTACTTTAAGATATAAATACTATTGATCAAACCGATATGAACGAAACAGGCGATGTAGAAAGAGTAGCAGGTTTTGGTATGTATAAATTATATGTCAGTTTATAAACGCATTTTTTAGATTTTGAAATTAGCGCGACTGATGGATCAAGTGGGATCAGATCTAGGGCATCACATTCTTCAAATTCAGGTAAATACATTTCCTAATCTTAAATATATATAAAATTATCTTGGTTTATATTGTTCTATTGGTTTATAGGTGATGAAAAAGATCCTCTACCAATAATCACGGACGGAAAATATCTAAAAAAATTTTTGGGAAAGAGGAAGTTTTTAAAAGAAACAATTACAAGTTAGTTTTAATGTTAAAAATTTTAGTCAACTTATAAACTGAAATTTTTTAGATCCTGGTAGCCGAGCCAGTAGTAGTGTGGGTCACACTGTGACTACCAATAGTGATAATGGTAATTTTGAGAGTAAAAATAGTCACAAATTCATTTTAAATTATTAATTAAATCTCAAGTAAAAAAAAATAAAGAAAAGCACACCCAAAAAATTATTATTTTTTTAATTTTTGCAGATAATGATAGTATACTTATAGAAATCAGGGTCGGATTAAGAGAGTTGCGGGTCCAGGGCACTTAAAAATTAACCATAATTTAATTAAGTATAATTTTTCATTAATTTAGAAATTTTTTTTACTCTTTTTTTTGCTGAATACTTTTGAACATATTTATATTAATAGCTACTTTCAATTTATTATAATTTATAAATTTATTTTTTATTCACTAGAAATTCTAACAATTCTAGAATAATCTAATAATTTAATAAAATTTTTTTTTTAAATTTAATTTTAATTCTGCTAAACAGGTAAGTTTGTGTTTTTTATAACGTTCAGTTATAACTAAATAACTGACCAGTGTAAAATATCGTTAAAATTGCTATATAATATTATAATAAGTACTGATGTAGGTGTTGAAAATGCGCGTGAGCAATCAGGTTTAAGTGGTAATGAGAAAAAGTATTATAAATTATGAATTTTTAAGATGAGGATATATTGGGATGGATTACTCAGGCTACAACAGTTCGAGGTTTTTCATTTAAGAGAACATTTTTTTAATGTTTTTATAATAGCATCTGATAAACATCAAAGAGATGGAAAACGTGGAAGAATTAGCAATCGCCTGAATAAGAGAGAAATTAGCATTAGTGGAGGAAGCACCGGTAGTAAAGAAAGTGGACATAGTTTAGAAAGTAGTCACAGTTTTGAAGATGATACAGATGGTAAGTTATTGAATCGAAGCCGTGGAAGTTATATCAGTAATATTCCCGAAATTAAATTATATATAAATATTATATTAATAATTCAGACGTTGATGTGATGGTTGAGTCACCATCTATGAATGGTAATGAGATCACAAGTATCGAAAATTATTAATTTTTAGATGAGGATATATTGCAATTGATATCGCAGCCAACAACAATTAGAGGTATTTCATTTATTAAGCGAAAATTATTTAGTCTGTTAATAAACACTGTTTATAGAAGGTCGAAATAAAAATAATAGAAAAAATCGCCGAAATCGCCGAAATCGCCGAAGTAGTAATAGAAGTGAAGAAAGCAGAACTGAATATTTTAAAAAGACAACTGTTAAACCGATAAAATCAAGGGCAACAAAACATTATTAAAGATGATTTTCCATCGCCTGGAAAAATATATATTCAATATTATCAAATCATTTAATCATGTTATAAGATGTATATAAATTTAATCACTCTCTGCTAATATTGATGACAGGTTTTAAAATGCGTTTCTTCCGTATCTTATCGTTGGTAGTTAAAAACTTAACATTTCGTTGCTTCTCCATATCAAAATACGTGTTATCCATGTGTTGAATACTTGACATTATCCTTTTAACGTCTTTTTTGGATATAACATTGTACAACGAATCATAAACCTTGGAAGACTTGATTCCTAGCATTTTGTACTTTTCCATTTCATTCTTGCTGTTTTGATCATAGAGAGTCGTATGTATTAGATTCCACTTATAATTGTGCCACTCGTTGACAACTTTAAATTGCCTGTAGAAAAAAAATGTTTATAATAAAAAGTTAATTTTATATATATTTATATACCTTAAAATCTCCTCTGATGGGGGAAAGAGTTGTACGCATTTTCTGCATTCGTTCAAATTTTGGGCACTACAGAGATCATAAAACGTGCGTCTCACAAGCATGATAACTTCACATCCACGGCTCACTAATGATACCTTATATTTGTTAATCTTGTCAAAATCTTCCCTATCTGGAGTATAGAGATTTTCCAAGCCCTAATTTAACTATAAAACAAATTTATGTAATATAAAATAAAGGTAGTACAAAACAATCTCCATCCCTCAACGTCTTTAGTTTGGTAAATAATGTGCAAACTCTATAATTAATAATTTTTTCAGGGATAGCACATTTGGTTTTTTTAGGTTAGGTTTTTTAATTTATTTTGAAAAATCAAAAATTTGTTCACTTTAAAATACCAGTAAATTTATTGACGCTATTTAAAAACACGTTACAACGATTTACATTTGATCAATATAAATAATGCAAAGCAAACGAGGAAGAAATAAATTATTAAAACTTAATAAAACTTAATAGAAAACTCAAAAAAATTAGGTTTTTTCCATCCCTGATTATTTTACAAAATAATGTATATATTTATTAAATGTTACGTTTTTCTCTTCTCTCTCTTTATCAAAACCTCCTCATCCAATTTGGACTCAAAAATGTTTGAAAATACTTCATTATGCACAACTGACGTACTTCTTGCGCTCACACTACTTCTAATGGATGAATTGAACCTTTTAATTGTCTGCAAATTGTTTTTAAATTCGTTTTGTTTCATTTCATTTGATTCTTTTCCCGTTTTTCTAGAAACTCCCGTGTGTCCTCTTATTGATGGAAAAACGGCAATTTCTTCATCCACAGTTACAGCAGATAAATCGCTTATAAATTTCTTCAAATTTGTTCCCTTAGGGGCGTCATTTGCAGTCTTTGATTCTTTTGATTTTATAGAATTTTTCATAAATGTGGGGTTAATGAAAGTAGCATCATCTTCTTTAACGTCAAAAGAAGATAAGACATCACAACTACCTTTAACAATAAACCACAGCCATTCGTTCGTTTTGTCACTTTCGACGATTGTACTGTTGTATTGATATTCTTGAGTTCGGCTTACATAAGTCAGGTTTTTTATTTTTTGTCTGTCCCATTTTTTAATAGGCTTCCAATTTCTGAAGATAATATTAATTATTATAACTATTTTAAATAATGTAAAAATTAATTACTGAAAAAAATTGAATCTAAAATCAAATTCACTCTGCCACTTGATGTGTAAATCATTTTCTCTGAAATCGTCTTTGTCAATGACAAACATTTCTGTATCTTCCGAGCAAATTACAGTCGCCGTTCTCCGTGTGTCTTCAATTAATGCAATCTCTCCAAACATGGAACCCCGTTTCAAATTAACCACGTCTTGTTTTACGAAAATGGAATTATCATCTCTGTCCATTAATACAGAAACCACCCCAGAATACACAAAGTATAAATTATACCCAATGTGCCCCTTTCTAAGTATTACTCTTCGTCGTCCAATCCTTAATTAATTAATAAATAAACTAATAATTATAATAGTATACCTTTCATATCTCACAACTTTGCACAACAACTTTTGCATATCCTTTTTATACTTTCTATAACTCTGCAAATCCATCAAAACACTGTGAATAGCAAAAATATCACTGGCCGTACGTTTTATGGGTTCTTTCAACAATATATTTATAACATGGTAAGGAACGGTACATTCGTTCTTTTTTATATAAGGATTAGGTGTAAACTCTTCTATTGAAGTTGCAACGTAATTTCCTTCATTCATATTATCCAATACTGGCGGTTTTAAAGGTCTAGTAGATTCAAATGCATATCTTCGGATTTTCATACATATGGTGACCATTAGAGTGACGATTCTGGCGGCGCGGCGAAATTTTTTAAGAGATTTTAATTTTTGATCTCCCGTTCGAAATTTCAACGGTTTTGGTACAACACTGGCTAGGCGCGTTTTCCGCTAATTTAAAAGTTAAAAAATAATAAAAAAGATTTATTTATTATTTTTAATTTTATTATAAAAAATGCTTTAATTTTTTAATACTTTTTGCAATATATCTACAAAATCAGAATCCACAATTGATTTAACGTTACTCAATCTATACTTTAAACATTTTGTGAAAACCTGAGAGGCATAATCCATATTTTCTTCAAAAGTTCCAACTTTTTCCAAACATTTTATGCTCTTTTTTATAATTCTCACTCTATTTAATTTATAATCCCCTGTAAACACCCATAATCCATAATTCCTACAATAACTATCATAATTTTTAGAAAGAGTGGTCAAGTTGTCGTAAAAGTTAAAATTTATTATTCTTTTCACCCTTTCTACGTGTTTAACCTTTCTATGATTTATTCGTAACATTTTGTCATTAATTGAAAATGAAATAAACTAATTAATGAAATTAATAAATACTGTAAATTCATAAAATGGAAATTTTTATTTTTTAAACAAATTTGCTAAATTTACGCCATTTGCATAATGACAATACATACAATATTGCACTGACCACTTTTAAACCACTTTTTCATGAAACTGTAATTAATAAACAATAAAGAAGGTTACTTTTAAACTCTATAAATACACCTATTATATTAACACTCATTTGTTTTCAATTGTAATCTAACCTGCAATTTAGTAGGTCTGAAATCCATGAAAAGGACAAGGTTATAATTTAAATATGCAATTTTGTATAATTACAATGTAATAATCATGTTTATTTTGTAATAAATAATTGGCTCACGTTCGAAAGTTGTTATTGTTGAAACTTTTGAATTTTAGTGCAGGAAATGTTGAAATATTCAATATCCTATTTTTAAAAAACGTATTAAAAACCAGATAATTGATAATTAATTATTTTACTAGGCGGATTAAATTATAATTATACTTAATAATTATTGATTATCATAAATCGTACCCAATTTTTTTCATTTTCGTCAATTTCATCGAACACCTGCTCTTTTTGGACACTTTCAATGGAATTGTCGTCATCCATCACGATATGTTCAATTTACTTTTTACCAGGGTAAAATTAAATTTATATTTAAAAATTATAAAATGTCGATTTTGAACTTTTCATGTTTTGGTAAAATATCGGTAAAATTTCCGTTCAGCAATAATAAATTAAATTTTATTATTCACAACTTGATACTTGTAACAAGAATCTCAAAACAAGATATAATTTATTACACCTGAAAAAATTTCAGACAATGTCGGTTTTCAATCAACTTTTCACTGAACACGTTTATACTCTCTAGAGCTTTAGGGCACACATTATCGACAAATTACTGTATAATATTACTTCTTACTGTCAACAATAAAAATTTTAAAAGCAATTATTTATTTTTAATCAGGTAGACATAAATTGTAATAATTGTATCCAAAAAATCTGGTTGATTTTAATGTACAGTTTTACAAATTCATTGTATATTTCATATTAATATGAAACGCTGTTCGATATAAAATGTTAAAAAGATCAGAGGTAGTTGTTAAATTTACAACAGGTATAAACTCATGTCTTTGCAAAGCTTTGTGAATTTTGAATTTTTTGTTAGTATTATGTAATGTCATGTAACAAATAATCTAATTATTTCAGTCATTGCAATGTTGGATACAATTTTTATGCTCAGGTAAACTTTGCAAAGCTTTAGTGGTTTATCATAATTCCAAATGCTATATTTACAAATAGGGGCTTTTAAGATTGAGAGTTTATGAACTATATTACTTGGAAAACGTTAATTTTTTCATATTCACTATTTATTTGAAACTATCTGAAAAAAGTACAACATTGAGTTTTTTTAATGATATTAATAATTTAAAATTACTCTTATTCTCAATTTCCTGAGATCATTACTAATGCTCTTTTCCAGTGCCATTTTGTGTTTCCTTCTTTTTTTAATGTCATCTGAGTTCTTTTTAATGAGACCATTGAAAAACAAAAGGTAAGACATGATGAGTTACTAAAAAATACACATTAAAAATTAAAATCCATTAATTGATAATTATATAACATTTAAAATTATAATGCATCGCAATGTTGTAACATTTAAATTTCAATGTGTTTCCATCTAATTTATTATGAAATGTATACAATGTTGCGTAGGGTATTTACTTAACGCGCGCCAGTTGTCTTAAGTTATCGTCAAACAGAGAGTCATTTTATTAGAAATTTCATTTATATTTTAAGTTTTCAAAAAGATTATTACAGATTTAAAGTATTGAAGTGATGTTTAATTTAAAATTTAAATTATTTTTAAAAAATTCGTCTTCTTGAAGACACTTTTTTCAAATTACATTTCTAATTTTCTTTTCAGAGCATGTTATTATTCGTAACTTTTTCAATTTACAGTTTTTACAAGTATTTTACAAGTATTTTACAAGTATTTTACAAGTATTTTACAAATATGTATTAGTAATTAATACATTATTACCATTTTACCGTCAAAATAGCAAGTGTAATGTCTATGCCTCATAAAGAATCTTTACTGAATTTTGAAACTCGTTGGACAAATTACAAAAGGGTAATATTTATTAAATATATACATTGTTTTGTACAAAATTTAAAGTTACTTATAAAGTCCATTATCTATTAATACATTAAACTATTATTCAACAAATGATACATGAATGTATAAAAATCAGACTTGACCAACTCTGAAAAATATCATTGTAATTACATTTATTGAAGGGTTTTAAGTAACATTTAACAAGTACCTGGTAATGAGATATGTTATAAATTAACTTGTAATTATTAACTTATATAGAAGTTAATATTACAGCAATAGTAACAATGTTTTATTATAAAACATAAAATTTATAAAAGATAATAATAATATTATGCACTCACTCGGGTTAACAATTTAGAAACGAATAAAAAGAATTATAAATTTTCAGTTAATAAATTGTTCCAAAATCAAATTAAAAAATATCAGTGTTCAAAATTATTTTTTTCACTCATTGCAATGGATAGAATCTAAATGGGTACGTCAATCACGTTTATAACAATGTTCTTTTAATTTGTTAGCACAACGCAAGAATCTTGAGTTTAGAAATGTTATTTTACTGTCATATAAGCTCCCACAAAAAATTTTTTCAACTTTTTTCGAATGTCAGGTCAGATAATCTGACTGATATTTTAAAAATTATAAACGAGTGAATGAATATTCAATATTATCATTACGTTTTAAAAAAAAAAGGAATATGTAACCCAGAAACTTGGCAGAAAGAATTTAACTGGCTTTAGACTGTTTCGTCAAATTCTCATATAAAGCACGAAAAAAGCTTTAAATAATAAAATTGCCAATTTTATACTTACAGGAGTATATTTCCTAAAAAACACCATCTCAAAAAAAGAAAGAAACCTTGCCAAACTACCAAGTTGGTATTACCAACTCTGCATGAAAATCAATTTGAAAGCCGTGTAACATTTAAAAAATATTTAAATCATTTAAATTTTATGAAACTAAACAAATGATCTGCCTCGCATGACACATGTAAAAATTTATCAATGAGTTTTTTCTTTTTCTGCGTAATGTTCAAACTCTCTTTGCTCTCACAGCATTCAATTTTAACAAAAGTATTTAAAATTTTTTTAACGTTTTCTTTGACTTTTGAATATGGAATTGGGTTAAATATATCCGGAAATATATTTTCATTATTGGTAAAAGTTTTGTTCAGTATTTCATCTACAATTTTTTTAAATTAAAATGATTTTTTATAACATTTTTATATAATACCTAGTTGTGATTCACAAATATCAGCCACAATCTCCTCTTTATAAGGATTTCTATGATAATATTCAATGGTAGATTCTTGTCTTGTATCGATTGTTTTTTCAAATATATTTTCGAGAGCGGTAAAAATTAAAACTTTTGCGTCTCTTTCAGATAGTTTACTCGTCGATTGAATTTTTGTGTAAACTTTCGGTGCATCCATAAGTAACAATTTTCTCAATTTATAAAATTTCTTGAATCAATATTTGATGTGTCCAATTTATAATTATAATATTATATATACAATTTATTTTAAAGGTGTAAAAAGTTTTAAATACCAAGATAAAATTGAAATTTTAAGGGAGCATAAATTAATAAATAAATAAACAAAATTTTACTTAATCTGGGCTCAACATTTAAATTCCATAGATACATCAATAAAGTTTAATATTTTTGTACAATCAGTACTGATGATCACTTAATTTTAAGTCTTAAAAGTGGTTGGGTTCATCATAATAAATCTGTAAAATACATAAAAATTATACACATAATTTATGAGTTGTTTATAATGTCCTCTTCCTGTTCTCGAGACACCAAAAGGTCAAACATGTTTTTTTGTTTAATGTTTAAATTCTAAAGATGAAAATAAGAATTAAAATTAAAAAAAAGTTTACAAAAATTAAAACTACCTTTTCGTTGGCTAAATGTAAGATGCAAACCAAGGCCACAGGCATTGAAAGATTGTTTCTCATACCTTCAGGGAGTTCACTTTTTACACTTTTCATAATGTCTGTGAAATGTAAAACTTTGTTTTCTACGACTGCAGTTTCAACTGGTGTGTCTTGTTCTTCATTTCGAATCTCTTGTTTCGACAAAATTGAATTCACGGCCTCGTCTTTAAAGTTGGACCACATGAAATGTTTAATCAGCTTAACATTTATTCGTTTTGCTTGTCGGCTGTATGCCACATCTAATTTTTCCAATTTAAAAGGTTCTTCAATTTGATTATCATTATCCAAATCTTGGTTGAATTGAAACATCTAAAAAAATTAAAAAAAAGTTATAAAAATTAAAAAATCAACCTCCGGCTGTTCATCTTCGACTGGATGCTCAATTTTCTGAGATATGTTTTGCATGTCATCAAAAGAAGCATTTCCATCATCAACATCCATTACATTGTCATCAGCGGGAGTAAATTCGTTGTCCCCATTACATTTTTTCATCATTTCAAAAATGACATCATTCTATACAAATAAAAAGTAAAAATTAATTAATTTAATTTTTTGAAAAAATAATCAACCTCAAATAAATTGCTTGATAAAAAATCCAATGGCTTAATATACCACGGAGAAGGCAACAACGAGGGCATCAAAAACTTGCAATCATCCACCTTTATACCATTCCCTTTACTCTTTTTCCTAAACCTCCTACACGCACGAACTTCTTGATTATTGACACTCTTTTCAAATACAACCTCTTTGCGTTTTTTGCAAATTCGCTGCTTTTTTCGCGCAGATAAAAGACTCTTGGTTGTTTTATCAAATTGCAAGAATCGTTGTTTTTTCTCTTCAATTTTTAAACGATATTTTCCAGCACCACTGAAAACCACAGTCAAGTTTTCAAACGACTTTTTGTCAGAAATGGTGGAGGCTACCAAATTCATAATACCTTCGTTATTGTGAAAATCGTTAAAAAATGACTGGTATCCGGATATAGCTGTAGAGTTCATATTGGGTAAATATACTTCTGCGTCGTCAATTTTTACATCACCTGCAAACGACTCGTTGAAACTCGTTTCGATAGGTATTGCATCTGTGATGGCTTGAAGAGAGTCTTGTTCTTCTGTTACTTGAAAAGTAGGTTGGGAGAATAGAAAATTGTGAAACTTGTTACAAATCTTCATGTTTGTCTGCATGCAACAAAAATCCCTCAGATTCTTGGAAAAAACCTTGTGATTTATAAAACCGTCTTGGGGTATATCTGTGTTTTTATTCACAACTGTGTATTCACAGTCCTTGGCCATTGTGGATAAGACGTCATTTGCATACAAACATTGATATAGTGATTTACTAGACACAGTTTGAGCATCATACATGGCAGAAATTTTTCTGAAAAATGGGTTTATATCAACACAGAGTTCGTGTTTAGTTATAGTAATGTTTTTCAAATTTTGTTCAACAGGAGTTTTTTTCCGACTCACGTGTTTTCGTTTTGTAGGTCTTGTGGTGATGGTGCCGTCAATTTCTATGACTGTGTCATCTTGTGTTTGTTTAGGCTCTCTCCCTAGACCTCCCAATACCTATAATGTAAATAAAGAAAAAAAGATTAACAAATATTTACCTTGTGCGTATCTGCATAGACTGCATCAACTCGCCCTGCATAAATCTTTGCACTCGCCGCTATTGTGGTCCCAGCTAATAAAAAGTTGGTCTCCTCATCACAGTTATTGACCAAATTGCCCAAAGACTCAATTAGATGAAGTCCAAAGGCATTCCTTGAAGTAATTTTATTCTGAGCACTGAGCTTTATACAATTTGCATAATGTTCCGCAACTTGAGTATCAGAATATTTGATCAACGGGTTTGCATCCGTGTCGTTAATAGAGCTTGCTCTTCTAACATTAGCGGTACTGTCTTGACCTCCTTCAACATGTTCGGTCTCAGTATTTGCATTAATCTTGCATTCAGTACTAGGTGTCTCGACTTTTTCAGTAGATCTTTCAGAAGCATTCTGTAATAAAGCGTTTCCTAATGGATGTCCCATAGATTGTCTTCTATGTTCTTTGAGGTCCTTGTCAAACAAATCATCGTCTGCTTCAAGAGAATATTGACTGAGAATGCCTTCTGTTTTTATTTCCACTTCAGGTTCTACGGCATTTCCATTTTGACTACTTTGCTGAAGAGGATGTGATGTTTGAGAAATTTTCGACAGACTAAATCGCACGTTTCTCCTTTTTGATACACTTGGAGTCATTTCAGGATTTACTTTTATATCGCTAGAATTGAGACTTGAAAAACATTCAAACGATTCTTGCAACACTGCTTTTCGCTTCATTGTTAGTTTATTGATTCCTGTTTATTTGAAAAACTGCAATTTAATTTGAATAATAACACTGTGATTAGAGTTTGAGCGCCAAATGATTTGTGAACATTTATAAATTGATTGATATTATGATGGTATGGTAATGTTGCCACGTCGCTACGTTCTGATTATAATCAATAATTATTTTATTGATAAACGTGGTGTTTATTAATTTACAAAATTTAAATTTAATTTTAGTGTATTTGCTGGCTACCTAGTTAATAATCATTAAACGACACAAGTTAAATTTTACAACAAAAAAAGTTCATTTTGGAAAAGTACCGCAAAATATATTACTTTATGAAAGTACTAAAAAAAACGACAATTAAATTAGCATAATTTATTAACAGCACGATTACCGTAAACTATACGTGTGCTCATTCCAATAAAATTTTAAAATTTAAAATTGTAATAATTATTTTTATTCTCAATCTTCTTGACACAATAAAGCAGAACCTTTGAGAATCCAATAATCGGCCTTTTGATCAGTTGGTAAATTTACTGCCACAACAAAATTGGTCGAATGACCAGTAGTCGTCAATATTCCATACCTATTGGAAGTCTTGTACAGAGGTGCTTGATATAATCCTTTCTCCATAACATAATCCATCTGGGGAAGCATGTGAACCAACGGAAGCTGAGAAATCATGTTTCCAATCATCGAGTCTTGTATTTTCCCATCCAAAGAATCCCATCTGAACCCATCCATATACAACCCATACACTAAAACTCCATCCTTTGGAACTTGTAAATATCTATCCATCGGAATGACATCTCCAAACTTGGTCTCTAAAGTTTCTTGATAAACCTTCTTCTGACTCCTAAAATCTTTCATAATATTGTATCTGAAAGACAAATGATCGATTGGATCTGAATATTTTCTCGCGTGACTTTGAAGTACTGCCGTGAGAAATCCTTGAGTGGAAAAAAATCCAGATATCCAAAAACACTTTGGTATCTCTACTTCTATCCAATGAGTTATAAAATGAACACGCAACACCAAATCGTCTACCCACGACGCCAGATTCTTGAGCGAAGGATAACAGTTATTGGACCACAAATCGGGGATTTTGTTATTCAAAAACGAAGTGTAAATAGCCTCTAAAGTAGTATTCATGACGAGGAAGCCCTTTATGGCCTTTTTTACGTCATTTAGATTCCTATGTAAAAGACTCAAAAGATTGTTGAATCGATCTCTCTCCTGAATTAAAACAGTCGTGAGAGATGAAACTCTTCCCTTATCATCCAGTTCGATATATTCGGGTCTCATATTCTCAATGTCGATAGTTTTGGCTATCGTACTTTCAAACGATTCGCACATTTCATACACAATTTCATTATTTGACTTGCCACCAGACAAAGAGCTAACTTGAGGTTGTATGCTAATTATCATATCCAAGAGTTTATGAGCTTCTTGAAGTTGGTAGGTAATGTTGGCGTTTTCATGCATGGAAAAAACTTCTGGGTCGTCGTTAATGGGCAATGTGTCAATGTATTGTACAGTCTGCTTGATTGTATCCACATTGGGGGAGTAGTATAGTCCGGATTGGGACATTACATAGTCTTCTTGAACACAGTTTTCGTTAAAAAAGCAAGAAAGGATCACTCTGAGGCAACGTTGGTCCCAATAATCTGTCACTCTCCCACCGTAGGTAATTTCCGAAGTTATGTAGGTTAGAGCGTCCCAGGGAATGTCATCATCGCAAAATATTTGGAAATTGAGAAGAGCAGTTTCTCGATCGCTGTCGTTGAATTCGTATTTAATGTTCCAGCCTAATGGGCCAAATTTCTTCCTTTCTAAACATTATAATTATTAATTTAACATTAATTTAATACCCAATATAACAGAATGGAAAAAGCACACTGAAAAAATCAACTTTCTCCATGTCAGCCCCAACACATTTTCTTCATAAAAATGCACAGTCATTTCATTAAACGCCTTTTTCAAATTGGCCTTTATACCCTTTGGTGGTTCATTTGTTACCTTTGCACTGTTTTGTAAAACACTTATAGGAAAACTATCAGAGGGCATGGAACTCAAAAACAGTCTATAATCCTCGTGCAACTTGTCGGGATTTTCAGACTGGTACTTGACAATATTCTCCATTGCAATCATCCACGAGGCAGCCAAATGGCAATTTTGAAGATATATCCAATCTCCAGAAGCGACAGCATGTTCAATCAATTTTTCTGCCACAGGACCTTGTCCTTGTCCGAGAGAAACTGCATGCACTCTTTTATCATACCCAACATCCTTTGCAAATCTCATCAATGCATTCATGGGATCCGATCCCGGACTCAGGACAAAAATGAGCGGTCTGCTGTTATTTATATCCTTATACAAGGCCTGCATATCAGTCGTCAAACTCTCGACAAATTTAGACCCTATACGAGTTTTTACCAATTCAGCTGAAAAGTTTACAAGACTCTTTTCGTCGAATAACTTGACCAATATTAGCTTTTGGAAAAGAGTCAACTCGCTGTTAAGATTTACCAGTACGTTATCCTTTTCTGCATCTATATTATAATCCAAAGTCTCGCTTAACCAAGGATTAAGTTGGATTTTCGCTTTACCGAGAGTGATTGTGATGTCTGTTTTTAGTACCGACAAATGAACATTTTTAAATTGAGGAATTGTTTCATGCAGAAACAAAGCACTGTTCCATTTATCTTGAGAGACTGTTTTAGGATACGGGTTTTCTAAAACAACTTGCTTGGTAGAATCTACTTCGGGACAACCTCTAAGATAAATTACCCATTCGTTGGGAGAAATTTCATTGTCAATTTTCATAATTTCTGTACATAGCATAAAGGAAAACATGAGTTTGTCATTTTCAAAGAGACCTCGAGCAATGTTTCTGTAAACGTCCCATGCAGTACTGTCGAGTATTGTTTTTAGACGCACCTAACAATTAAAAATTATAATGAAAAAAAATAAAATTATTTACCGCCAAGTCTTTACTCTTTTCCGAACTTTGAATTGTCTCAATAAACAAACTCTTGAAATACTTTAAGGAAAACTGATACATTTTATCAATCATTGTTAATTGAGCCACAATAAAATACATTACCGAACCTCTCGTGGCCACCGGTCGGTACTTGTCTCTTGCCATTGAAATCTTCTTCTCCGTCTGTTCTGCCTCTGCCAATCTGACAGTGATTTGACTTGAGGTGATTTTCGAATCATTCAAAGTATTAATCAACTCCTCATTGTCCAAAATATTACCCTCCGACTCAAACAACAATTTCAATATCCGAGCTTCGATGGCATTCAATTGATTTTTATCATTATTAATCTTTATAATTAATTGGTTTCTCTGTTCTTCCAATTCTGGACGCTCCAAACCTACCACGTCACTCAACAATTGGTCTTCCAGTCCACTTTGAGTGACTGTAAAATTAATGATGGTCACTTTAATGCAAACCTCGGTAAGATAGTTAGGATTGGGCATTTTTGTAGTCATGTAGAAACGAAAGTTGGGATCATAGTCAATGTCAGAATCCCCAAGTCTTATGAGAGTCCTGCCAGCCAATACAAACGTTTGTTTTGCCAATACCGGTTCTATAGCGGGGTCGATAGTTTCTCCCACATCTTGAACCAACACGGGTATACCTATTCTTATGCAGTTTTCAATGGTGCTGAGGAAGGTGGGATCTATCATTTTTACTATTTTCAAGTTGTTTACTGCCTCTCTCGTTGTGATCCATCTGTAAGCCTGTTCTTGGGGGTCAATCATTAGAGGCCAGCGTCGAGATCTCGTTACGATGATGGCATTTTCCGTGCTCAGGTGGTCTTTAGGAAGGGATTCGATATTCCATTGTCTAATTTCAAAAGCCGAACCCATTACAGACACGAGGGACGAATCTTCCGACACTGGTATTTCAAGTTGTTTGAGCCGACAAGCCCACTGTCGAACCAAATCTTGTCGATATGTAGACGTGAATGCTCCGTAGTACGCGATGCACGCTGCAGAAATGAAAACGTCTCCCACGACATTGGTTATTTCAATTTCTATACGAGCCACGCTAGCCTTCCAATGATCGTTTTCATCAGCCAATGCAGAGGTGAGTTTACCCGCCCTCTTGATTCTCGCTTGCGTGAGAGCCATGTTCTTCTCCAAAGAGTGCTTTTCACCTACGGACGTCTCATACGTTTGTTGCAGAGTTACAATTTCAGATTCGACGGCGGCCAGCTTGTCTTGCTGCACTTTAAGAGCGCTCTGAACGACGCTAAACTCTCTCTCAGCTTCTGCCAATTTTTGTCTCTTTGGCTCAACTGTTTGAAAAACGTGAGCGTACAAATTTATTGCTCGCACCCACATACAAAGCGACTTGGCAGCTTTAGAAACACGATCCACTGCTTCAGGCGTGAATTTTGGATTATCGATATACTTTTTTAGTTTTCGAAGAGTACTGTCTGGAATATTATCCTTGTCATAATCGTACAGCTTTCTCAGGAAATTGGATTCTCCCAGTACGTTTTTTGCCGTCGCCCAATCTGGTTTTGCATTCAACAAGACACATACAGCCTCCATGACGGTCTGTACCAATTCTGGGGGCTTTTGAAAAACGCGAATTTCCGAAATGTCGCTTTTATCCAATGCATCCAGAGCTTTAACTGCACTTTCTAGGGCAGGTAGCGCTTCGTTCAAATCTCTTTGAGCGTCTTCCGCTATAGATTGTGTTTCTCTCGATTTATCAGCTGCCTTTGCTTCGTCAACTGCTACAATTTTTCGCACTGCATCGGCGTTATCTTGATCCACGATGAGTTTCTCCATTAACGATTCAGTGTCTTTTGACTTTGTTTCCAGTTCAGGTTTCAGGATAATCATTTCATCCTTCATTGTATCGACTAGAACGTTTGTTTCGATGAGTTTTTGGAGACCTGAGGAGAGTCGGTTTCTAGAGGAAACAAGAGCCCTCTTTTTCTCAGTCATCATGTTTGTGTAAAGGTTTAGCAGTTCTAAATAGCTTGTAGGAGTCGTGTAGTAACTAAAATTAAAAAAATCATTTAAAAAATTTTTAAAAAAATTATATAATTATATAATTATATAATTATATAATTATATAATTAGTCAAGTATTTAATTTTATTTATTATACCAACTCTATTATTTTTAACATTGTTAATAGTTTAAGTGGGTTAATATTTAATTATTATTTATTATTAATAAAAGGTTTTGAAAGGCTCCTAGGGTAATTCTAATACTTATCCACTTTTTAATTGTAAGAAAATAAAACCACATAAATCAATAAGTAAAAATTAAAGTATCAACAAAATTGGACGAAAATGAATTTTAAAATTATCCTTGTATTTTTCGTAATTGGAATCATGCCTGCAGAGCCTTTTTTAAGTTTTTTAAATTATAAATTATCCTACATTTAGCCATTATAGTGCCTTGTGAAACCACGTTCGACTCTACTGACGTGTGCATACACATGTTATACTTGTGTCATAGTGTAGATCCAGATTACCAGTTATTTGTACAAATGCAATGTTGCCATGCGTGTACCAGTAATTAAGTATAATTATAATTAATTGAAATTTTATATTGTAGAATACTTAAACTCACTGAAAAGCACAACTGAAGCGACTACCGCATCAACAACAGTGACTACATGTAATGTATTTTAACTTTTAACTTAAATATTTATTTTTAGTTAAGATGAGTGAACCAACTTCGGGTAAATCATAAAATAATAAGAATATATATTATTGTTAATTAGATACAACAGAAACATCTAAAATGGAGACTTCAGGCATAATTATAAAATAAATTATATTTTAAAATAATTCTATAGATGCTTCAGTGACGGTGACTGAATCTACTATAAGTGATTAATTAAAGATTAAGAATTAATAACAACTAATATAACATTATAATTTATCACTAATAAATATATATTACAAAATTATTAAAGTTATAAAAAAACATACCGCCTCCTCAACTGCTGATAAAATTTCTCAGCAGCCTCTCCTACAGATAAGTGAATTTCTGCACACATTTCCGATATACAATCCTTTACCTCATCCGATCCAATATCCACGTCCACTAAATACGATTTAGACACACTCAACAAAGCCTCTTGAGGCCATACAGTGAACCAATCAATAGTGCAGCAATTTACCAAAGAAGGAAATTTTAAACACCTCAATCTAAAATCATCACCGACAGGACTCATGCTCAAAACTACATGCAAATTGGTCCTCACCCTGGAAATTGCAAAATTGAAAATAGCCTCTCTATTCCCCTCACTTATCCCCGCCTCTTTAGCAGCAGCTCTACACCCAATAATTAACTTTTCATACTCTTCTGCATCAAACAAGTTTGGCACTTGTCCCGAATTTAAAATATTGTTTATATCTTCCAAGAAATCTTCCGATATAATCTGACTGTCTGTAAAAAGAAACACTGTATGTTTATTCTGAATGGCAGTCATATCGTACAATTTCCTCAAATCTTCATGAAACGACTTGAAATCGTACCCTTTAGTTAATTCAATTTGAAAACAGTTGTACTCACATACAAATGACGCCAAAGTTGACAAAGACTGCTTTCCTGTGCCACTAACGCCCACTAAAAGCGCATTTCCCCTGGGTTGGCGGATAATTCTAATAATACGCGACAAGTGCTCTATGGCGTCGGTAAAAAAGACCAATTTCATTTCCTTGGGAGAGGAAAAATTGTACTCGTCCAGATAGTCTCCAAAAACTTTGGCTGCTTTTTCAATATGAACGTTTTCGTACAGTTTTTCGACACTGTTGACATTCAAATAATCGCCAAATAGAATCGGGTTGGATTCTAGACTTTCCGGGGTAATGTTGTTAACGTTCATACTTTTGGATATCAACTCTACCAACATGTTTATAAAGTACGACTTGTCTTGATAATCGACCAGTCGATCTGAAAAAACACGCAAGCTTTCGTGCATAAATAATCGATTAATGTCATCTTGAGTCAAAATGATACTACTGTCAGCTCGAGTTAATCCTTGTATGCACTTGCTTAGATCTCTCAAGTTGAAAATGTAGTGTGATTTCGTGGGGGTAGGCAACAGATCGCTGTTTATTCTCATGTACATTTCTACAGCTACGTTTACGATATTTTCCACTACCTGCTTTACTTCGATATTAAAACCGTCAAAGAAGCTCACTAAAATGCTGGAAAATATATGTTGTAAAGTTTGATTAGATGGTACGGATATGGAGAAAACGGAAAAGTGCCTCATAAATCGATTCGTGATGTTATTTCTGCCTCCTCCAGGTGGACCACATGCTGCCGCTAATGTAACGTTTGTTTGCACACTCTTCCAAAACATAAACTGTTTGTCGTAAAATCCTCTGAAATCTTGAAACTGCCTCAGCAACTCTATGGGAGGTTGCGACCCATACGTATCATACTTGGGCATGTTTATATCATCGACGAAAATGATCATTTGTTTTCCTTCGGGGGCTCCGAATTCATTTCTACTTTTTCTCACAATTTTGGCCTCAATCATTTCCTGCGTCCTGCCGGCTGTAGTCTGAGCAGAAAAGTTGATGTATACAGGTACAATATTTTCCTCCGTCATGTTGTCCAGTTGTCTTCGAGCAATGACAGATTTTCCCACTCCAGACTCTCCAGTGAAGAGAATTGAACGGTGTACGCCCAAAAGCTTTTTAAAAAAGTAACCATACCTTACCGTATCAATTGTCGGGACTAAAATGTCAAAAAATGGCATTCCAGATTTATACAGAAAGAGAGGAACTAATCTTTCCCAACTTTCCATTCGAACGTTATTAACGTCGAAATAATAACTCCACATGTCGGAAGAAGTTGGTACTTTGGCTTCAACAACGTCTTCGAATTTCTGACGAACAAATGTATCAAATTGATCTCTACTAGCTTCAGTGAGATTACCTCCTAAACTCCACAGATAGCAAAAGACAAAAACGGTACAGATTATATATTTCACTTTAGGGTTTTCTAGAGTCAAGTTTAGTTTGTCCTTAGATTCCAATAGTATGCTATCTATTAGTTTCATGAGAGTTACTACTTTTGAAGAACCAACTTGTTTTATTACTTGGTTTAGATTATTTATGTATTTTAGACCGTCATTTATGTACGTTTCAAACAGAGATGTGAGGTATTGTTGAAGTTCTAAGGGGAGGAAGGACATTTTATCAGTTATCCACGATTTCACGAGATTGATCCACGTTAGTTCTTCGACGTCGCAATACACCATTCCTAAAATTTTATTGAAATACAAATTAAATTAAAAATTGTATAATTTCTTACCACATCTACTGACAGTAGCAGGAGAAGCTTCCTTCAAATCTTCCACTTCAAACAACATGTGAATATACGGCGTAAACTTTATCCTCTCTGAATTGGCCAGACACAACATCTTGTTGTCGTCTAAAACGGTATTCATATTCTCTATCCACAAAGCATCCACAGGACCATCACAAACAATCCATTGATGGTCTGTAGTGGTATCTCTTACAGCTGACCTAACCAACAGCCCCATAAGTCCATCTACCCACTCCAATGTCAATCTATTATATTCACCGTACAATTCCCCCATAGTTATAGACTTTGGATTCAATAAAAAGATGTGAACAGGTACAAAAAAATGATCAATTTCTTTTTGCTCGTGCAACGAAATGCACGTTTCTGCTAGAGTTTGGTAGACTGTCGTTTTTCCACTTCCAGTAGGACCCACCAACATTACTCCATGTCTCACAATCATTGTTTCGTACAATTGAATCACCTTTGCTACTTGTTCCGGTACAATCTGTTTTTTATTAAACGCCAGTACATTTTCAATCTCACTCTTTAAAATTCCATAATCATGCGGAGGAATGCTGACGCCCGGGAATAAATCTTGTAAAATGGCATTGAAGAGTACAGCGTCGTCTTTGAGGAACTTAGGAACGTTAGCATCTCTCAGAGCTCTAATTAAAACCACTTCTTCGTTTTTATCTGGATTTTGTCTTTTCAAGGAACCGGCCATGACGAGGACTGATTTCACAGCTCTCATACCAAAATCGTAATGACTTTGGTTCGATAATTGTTCTGAACAGAGTTTGTACATTTGAGTCATTTTCAAAGCCAGTGTTTTAGAAGATTCAAATCCTTCAGAATATAAAATAACTTCTGCAATGAGTCTGTATTCCGGAACCATCATGGAGATGGGACGAAAGAGGGCTTTAAGGTTATCTGGCAATTCCGTCCTGCCTGCATATCCAGGGTTCATTGTTATGAAAGCTGCGCAATCGGGATTTAGTTTAATTTCACGACCTTCAAACATAAATCTCGGGAGGGCGTTTAATTTAGCGTTTCGGATGGTTATTAGTTGTTGAGCAATTACTGATAAAACTTCTATATATATTCTGTTGAATTCATCAAAGCAACACCAGGCACCCGATTGGGCCAGTCCAGCAAAAAATCGACCCATCATTTTATAGTCTAATCCATCGGAGCAATTGAATACTACACATTGTTTAGCGAGGCCTTTTGCCAGGTCTTTGGTGGTTTCTGTTTTACCGGTTCCAGCAGGGCCTAAAATTAAAACGTTAATTGTTATATTTTACAAAATTATAATTATAAATAACAAATTTTAGTTTAAGATTTCTTGAATTCAAAATAGATAAAAAAATATACTTTTTAAAACAAAAATTATAATCTACCTGCTGGAGCACCTCCCAAATTCAACTGTAAAGCTCCCATCAAACATAAATAACACCTATCAGTCAAAGGAGTAATAACCAACCTAGCAGTAGCCCCTAAATACTCATATCCATACGTATACGACGAATTTGACATTTTAACCACACAATTATCAATATTACTATCCCAATAATATCTCATCTGCTTTTGCCATTCAAACGAATTAATATTAATATTCGTATTCTCCTTCATTTCTGACACAATCCCCAACGCATGAACATCGATAGTTATCAAAGAACATATAATAATCCTGTCAATCTCCCCCAACTCGGTTCGAACCAAGGCAGCCAAATCAGTCAAATTCTTAAAAGAAGACTTTTCAAACTTTTCCAACGACTTTGTCACGTCCATTTCATTTGTTAAAATCTCTGTCACATCTCTTGACCACATTGTTTGAGACACGGTGAGTATAATCTGAGAAGCGTGATCAAAAACCCATTCAGTCCTGCTCTTTGCATCATACTGAGAAAGGGAATATTTTACACATGATTTTAAAGTTGCAAACATTGCTAGTTCCACTTTACCCAGCCACTCCTCCACGTTATTTCTTGCTTTTAAACCTTTTCCAAATTCCACTCTTTCTCCTTCGGGTGATAACAATGCTATTATGTCATTGGTGTATTGAAACTGTTCTTCGTTGCCTTCTATGGGGGAATTTACTCTCGCTTCAGATGCGTCGTCATTTGACACGTCACCTCCCAGTTCATCTTCCGTGTTTTCTTGGTTTGAGAAGACTTTTCCAAATTCCAAAGACGATATAGCATCGAAGCATTTCCGTAAGTGCGGTTGAACAGCTAGCGGGTTTCTCGTTTGAGCCAAAATCTCCAAAAGTTCGTCATTTGAGAGAAAATAAAAACGAGGGAATATCATTCTTTTTGATTCCAAGTAGGCTTCCAGACACTTGAGTATTTGATCGAGAAGCAGATTGTTATTTTGAAGAGTGTCCAAGAGTCCTGGCTGAGTTCCTGCTCTAATTGCTAGAGATAATTTGTTGGCCTTTCTCATTATTAATTTGTAAGACTTGTCCACGTTGAGAAACATTTTAGATTCAGTTGGTAGTTGACGTTGAATGTCTGGAGCAGAGAATATACTTTCAAGGTACAGCCAGTTTTTCTGACACAGTAACCATTCTAAATAAAAGTTTATATATAATACAATTTTTTAAATAAATACCATCCAATGTCTTTGAAAATAGATCCAATTGAACACCAAGTTCGTCAACTCGTCTTTTAATTGGTCCAACATATCTCGACGAAGCAATGGTTGAAATTGCAATGTTACTATTCTCCAAATTCATTTGAATGTCATCGGTCCCGCCCAATATATAAACGTCTTTTGCCTCTTTAAAGGGCTTTATATTAAACTCGAGTTGTTTCCAAGAGTCTTCTACTTTATTCAATAATAATTCCAAGCTCGCTTCCGAACTAGCTTGACCTGCAATTTCGTTAATGCTTTCAGACTGTTCAAAGGCATCAATACCAATGAGTTTTTCAAGAGTCATTGGCTCTTCTGAAGTAAATTCGCATTCTAAAACTTTTGAAATGTTTTCCCAATGTCTATCTTTAAAGTTTTGGTTTAGGAGGTTGGTGATTGTAGGGAGTTTGTCTCTCATCTATGAAAAATTAAATAAATTTTAATTTATTTTATTCAATACATCTTCAACAAGACTCTTCAAATGCGGCACGACTGAATTGGGAGGCAATCCCTTTTCCAACTAAAACAACAATGATGAATATTTAACTAAAATAATACCTGATTGGTCGTTTTTTGAAACTTTTTGATAATCTGCCCCAACTCTTCAGGATTCAATTGATCAAGTTTAACATTCAACCAACTATCATAAACACTGGACCATTCCTCGATAGAAGCCCACAGCAGCTGCTTTAGTTTCAATTCGGCATCGATACTTTCCATCTCTTCATACTTGCTCACTTCCACGTTAAAATTCTTTTGGTAAGATTTATACGTAAATGCCAATTGTTGCAATTTAGAAATGCCCTCTTGCATGTGATTTAATGAGTTTTTAATACTAACTCTATCCCCGTTAATATCTAATAATATCGGGTTCTGAACGCTAGATTTCAACTCTTTCACTTCATGTTTTAATTCACTAATATCCTTTTCCATTTTTGTACAGAATCTGTCGAGATTTTGATCTCGATCTGCCAATGATCGATCAATGGAATTCAAAACGTTATTTATGGATGGGATGAGTGTTTCATAAACAATTTTATCTTCGGCCAATTTTGACACTTGGAAAAATTCGATTAAATCGTACATGTCTGAAATTGTCCTGGCTTCATTCTGAAGAGGTTCAATTCTCTCTTGTATAACATCTAGAAAGTTTAAACTGTTGACATAATCAATAGTGGTCGATGGTTTCATTTCCAACTTGAATTCAGCGTCTTGTAGTTCCACGTTCAGTCGATCTACTTCAAATCGAGCCTTGATTGGGAGAATCTCATTAATGACTGATATGCATTTTAAGGGGGAAGGTATTATGTTTTCTTTCGCCTCTACTGCATCTATTAAAAACAGCCCTAGGTTGGCTTGGGGTATTATAGTTGTTGCAATTTCATGTTGTCTGTGATACAGGATTAAAGATTGAGAAAAAAAGTCAATGTCATGTGGTTGTTGTTTTATTTGTTCCAAGTCCAACTGCTCGTTTTCTCTGTAAAAAGTGGCTATAGAATCAAAGGTACTGGCGTAAAATTGAGCCGCTGCAAAGGCTGCTGCTAACGAGTCATGAATATGTGAACAAATGTTGTTCAATTCTCTGTCATCGTCAAACATCAACTGTAAAGAAGGACCTGCTCCGCACGTTTTTTCTTCAAATTTATTGTTTATTATGGGACGAGTGAAGGCGTCAAAGTATGAATCCGGTACCAAGTTGCGTATGTTTAAAACGGCTTGTTTAAACTTTTCAATGATGGAATCAATTTTTTTGTGGAATAATGATTCTCCAGGTTCGAATGATATTATACCGCTTTTGTCCATCTGGAGGAATGTCACAAATAGGGGTTTCATCCCACCAATTGTAGCGCTTTTCTAGGTACATTTTAAAAAATTTTTATAATAATTTTAATAATATAGTTTTAATATGCTACACAAAATTACTCAAAATTACACAAAAACAAACATTAAATTCCAATAATATCAACGTAAAAGCAATATAAAAAGCAATTTAAATAATATATGTATACAAGTTAATATAACATTTTAAAGTAAATCTTGAGTATAATTTTCACAATTACTACATTTTATAAATTTAAGGGTTAGTTCGTAGATGAAAATCATATATTTTATTATAATTATATTATGTGCTTTACTGTTTTACGTAAAGATAGATGCAGCAAAAAGTAAAATATTCCATAATTGTAACGTATAATTTTTAAGATTCACGCAAAGATGTCGTCTCTGGGACGTATCTAGATAATGCTCGTACATTAAATTTAAATTAAATTAATCAAAAAATCTATTTATTAGAAATGTCGTCAAAAGATCGTCAAAATATAAACAAAAAAGAGCTTAATTCTCATAAAAAACAAAAAACTGGAAGAAAAGTAATATATAACTATTATTATTATAACAACCCTAATAATTAAATATTAATTACATTTACAATTTCATATTAGACAAAAAAAGACAAGGGCCAAAATAATGATAATAAATAAATAAAATTTACCAAAATATTCTGAGACGGCACAAATTCCTCTTCTTGTTCATTATCAACGTCCCTACTCAGTTTTCGATGCCATGATTTTTCTTGGCTTATATTTTTAACCCACAATTCAATTTCCTCTTTTTTAGGAGTCATGTCCAGATGATTACTTAAATGTGATAATATCATTGTAATGGAGTTTGCAGATAACACATGCAGCGTAGTCACGATCAAGTAATCTGCTAAACGTATGAAACTAAAATATAATTATATTTACAAGTTGAATTACAACAAATTATTTTTTAAAAATAATTACTTTGTGAGTCTCATACAGTGCGATCTTTTTTTCGACTGTTCCGTGTAAGTCATTTTATCCGGAGCTTCGGCATAAACATCCACATCATAATTGCTCTGCATTATATAACTCGAACTGCACGTGCCAGATTTGTTGTATTCGGATCCACCTATCGTGTCGTAAAAATAATCATCTGGAGTGAAACCTTCCTCCAATAAGGCAGTTCTACAAGCACTTCTTATAACTTCCTTTACCAAATCGTGAAATTCTTCAAGTTTCTCACACACTTGGGATATTTGTTTAACTAGAGCCGCAATAAAATCTTCCAAATGATATGTAGTTTCCTTATTAAGTTTGCATAAACCCATGTCACTTATTCTGTAGCACATTTCTCGTACGTTTAAAATGGCAGGGCGCAAAGACTGGAAAATTAAAAAATTTAAAATTATAATTTTTTAATATAAATTTTATTACATCCTTGAGAATAAAGAGATTATTTTTCAAGGCTTGTGCGGCCATAGTTGTTTTTTTATGCCGAACGTTAGTTTTCCATACATTGAAGGCTTTCCACGTTCTATAGTGGCTAAAGAGCTTTATCTAGATGAAGATTATAAAATATTAAACTAAATTATTTGTAAAAAATAATTAGCAATTAAAATAACCTTTCTCAATTGATTAAAGCTCAAAATTTCCATTTCCCAGCGATCTAGCTTTATAAATTCCGTTTCATCATCGCTCCTCACTCTACACACTCCATGAGAGCTTATAGTGCAATAATTAGTCCTGTCAATCTTTTCAAAACTTACAACTCTAAAAAAAATAAACATTTTTAAAAATTATCTTTTTAATTTAAATATTTATAAACTACTTTAAATTGTAAAAGTGATATTCTACGCATTTTGTGGAAAAATTTGGAACCATGTACAAAAAACCATCCTTCATTAAAGTCCGTACTACATCAATAACTTGCAACATGTTTTTCATCCCATTGAATTGTGTCGCGACTAGAAATTTTTTGGGGTCAATTTCTTAAAAGTTTAAAAGTTTAAAAATTTATTTTACCATTTTGAAATTTGCTGTTTTTCTCAAGCGGTTTCAACACAATCGACTGTGGAATAAAAAAATATAAAATTAAGTTAAAAATACACAACTCACCTTCATTCTTTCGGATTTTTGCTCCATTGACGATATTGTGTCCAATTGCCTTTTAATAAAATCATTTCTCTCTATTGTGACCCTTCTTTTTTTCATATCATCAATTACAATTCCTTGAGATTCCAATTTTTCTCGTTGTTTTCTTTTTATATGTTCTGGAGCGTTAATTCGCTGGTAGTCTTTCAAGAGAGGCTGTTATAAAATAATTTAATTTATTTAACAAGTTGAATATTTACAAGTGGTTCTATAAAATTTTTAATCGGTAATGCAAGCCTTCTTCTCTCATTAGGAGTAGGTTTTTTAAAAGTTGGATTGTGTCTAGACTTGAATTCGAGATACTTTTTAGAATCTAGGCAATTTGCCAAAATTTCCTTCTCCGTCCTCAACCCATCAGGTTCGGTAATCGGAGGTAATGAGAATCTCGATTCAGGTTTATCCATTTAAATACAAGCCAAATTTAAGGTATGTTTTTTGTTTATAGTTACTTACAACTTGAAAAATTAATATTAAATATTATTCCAAGTTGGGTGAGAGAAATTATAATTATAATATTAATGCATTTTCTTGTTAATAAATAAAATAAATAAATTTATGAAAGACAATTTGATTTTTTTGCAAACATTTTCTTACAATTTATTAATGAAAATAACTTTTTAACAATTGAATTTTTCATAAATTTGTATATTCACAGGTGGTGGTTCACTTTCCAATGTATTTGATAATTTCACTAAAATAATAATTAAAAAATATAAATGAAATTGCGATCAATATTAATGTATGATGATGAAATTTTAACACATTCACTAGGGTGTCCCATGGGTCAATAAAAAGTTTGCATCTAAGGTGGAATGTTTTCTCTATCTGGAAACTAAGATAATTTCAGAATATGACATGTCTAGTGCGTTCGAAACGAATTATTTATCGAAGCTTGTAATCTTACCGTTTTTTTTGTAAATTTATTAAAATTATCATAATTTATGCACATTTGAAAAATGTGCA